>CAUYQG010049085.1:0-38703 GCA_963574415.1 Tarsius wallacei | reverse complement strand
GCCACTTGCAGGGAACTAGTTCCGAGCAAGTGCCCTGAGCTGCAACACAGGGCTGTCTTATGTATTTAGATTTACATCCTGGCGAGCTAAAGATAGAACTTGGGACTTCCCAGGGCTCTTATCACAACATTCTGGAGGCATGGGCAAGCAAGCAAGTTTACAGAAGCAGATGTAGCTGGTTATGCAGGTGAGGCAGATAAGGGTACAATCAATTGTGTAATGTCTGCAGAGAAAGTTTCCAGGAAAGGAGTAATGCCTGCCTCAAGGTTAGAGCTATTCTTGCTTTTTCCCCTTACACTTCTTTCTTTATTCTCTTTGTTCCTTCTTACATTCCCTCCTATTTGTTGTGCCAGGAGTTAAATTATTGACTCCTCAGACAAAGGAGTATAGTGGGACCTGAGAACCATTATTTTTACAGACATGATGCAATTTTTTATGTAGGTAAGGAGGTGTTTGATAATGCAGGGCCCTACAGTAATACCTTTTAAGAGAAGGAGGAGAGGCCCAGCTACTGCTGAAATTAGGGTAGTAAGCCAGAGGGACCAGGAGAAGAGAGATTGATACCAGTTTTCCAAGGCCTGATTTTGTAACTCTCGCTGTTTGATGTTTTCCCTTACTTGAGCGAGGGTTTCTCATATTATCCCTGACTTGTTGGCATAGAAGCAACAAGCTTCTCCCAAGGCCATGTACAATCCTCCTTGTTTCATGAAGAGGAGGTTTAAGCCCCTTTTATTCTGGAGCACCACTTTGGCCAGGGAGTTCACCTGCTTTTTCAGCTGGAATATACTTAATTTTAATAGACTTAAGCCTGTGTTGACCTGAGTGCTTAATTGTTTGAGATTCTGGTCCCCCACAACCAAGGAGGCTGTGCCCAGGGCAGCAGTCCCTGCAACCCCTGGACTTACAAGGAGAGGCACTAATATGGGAACAGCACATTTTGCCCGGGTGAAGCCTGGGAGCTGGAGATGCTCCTTTTCCTCTGTTCCCTTATATATGTATACTTGGGGCAAAATGTACACCAGAATACAGAGCTCTGAGGTGGCCCGTAGGTGTTGCAGGGCAACACAGGGGGTAATACCCCGTGTACAGGTGAACCAAGTGATGGGGGGAGCTACAGTTAACTGAGGGCTCTTACTGCTTGGGAGATCCACAGAATTAACTCAGGTGGTGGCATTCAGGACACCTGGAGGGGGGCACTGTTTAATGGGAACTGTGGTGAATGGAGACAAGTTCCTTTTCCTTAAAGATCTCCCAGAGTTAGAGTTGGGTGAGTACCCTAGGGACATAGCCTTTGAGAGTGGACCTCAGTTAGACTGAGAATTCGTATATCCCTCTTGGTGTTCTCTATGGGGGAGACGGCTCCAATTCCCACGAAATATGGGGGTCGGGGATTCAAGCATAGCCAGCAGTCTTTTGCTAAGTCGGAGCGAGTGGCATTAGCAAGCTGGTGAACTGCTGACAGCATAGGAAGAAACTGATTTTTGGGTGGTGGAGTAGGCACAGGGGTTTTTTGCATGGAAAGGGCAGTGGAAGGCGTGGTTACAACAACAGGGTTAGAAGGTTCAGGTACCTGGAGAATTAGATTAGGGATGGGGCGGACTGGGTTGAGGGGGGGGGCGACAGGCTTCCTTTGAATAGTAAATGACATTCCAGGGTCTAGTCCTGATACATATATTCTAAGTCCCCATGTTTTACCTAGTTCCCATACCTTTTGAATACTAAAGGCTTCCCAATGAATAACTGTGAGCTTTAGGGGATTGCAGGTTTTAGGTTGGTTACAAGGGGAGGCAGTTGGTTTCCTGCTGAGAGATATGTATGGGTCCTTGTTGCCTTTCCAAGGAGCAGTAGTTTCGCAGCCCCAGGCAGCACAGTGAAACTGCTGAGACTTGTGGCAGTGGGTAGGGCCGGGTGTAGAAACCTTCTTAAGCAAGCTGCTTTTCATTTTTTATGTTGCTATACCTGCACCCTGGAAATTCTGGGCTGTGGCTTCCCCATCCTTTGGGGATCAGGGATAAACTGGGCCATAACTTACAAAGGTCAAAGTCAAAAACTGGCTGTCTATCCTTGTAGTAGGTGGAGATTACAGTCCCCATGACGGTGTCCGTTAAGACCCAGGAGTAGTTTCCCGGGGCATAGTAATACCGCGAGTGGGGCTGATAGGCCTGGCTTAAGGGGAGCCTCATGAGGAGTAAGACTAGGGTTTTGGGGCTTGCAAGAGTCTTATCTTTAACGGGTCTTCCTTGGTGGCCGGTTTGATGATTTTCCATGTCTCTGGGTGTGCGTTGGTGGCCACTTTCACCTGCAAGTGATGAATCCAAGGATGAAACCGCTGACTTTAACCGCAATTGGTGTTGTCAGGATCACCATGTGAGGGCCTTTCCACTTGAGGGCAAGAGCCTTGGTTTTATGCCATTTCACCCAAACTCGATCACTGGGTTGGAATGGGTGATGGATTTCTGGAGCTGGCTTCTGGAGGGCTGTCTGCACAGTTTCCGTCACAGTCTGTTGAACCTTTTGGAATGCCTGAAGCAAGTTATGGTTAGATAATTCTGCCACATTTTCTATTCCAATTTTTGGGAGTAATGGCAGAGGCCGTCCAAAGAGGATTTCAAAGGGGGTTAGGCCTTTACTATGGGGGGTACACCTAGCCCTTAGGAGGGCATAGGGAAGGAGGGTCACCCACCCCTTGCCGGTCTCCAGGGTTAATTTAGTTAAGGTCTTCTTAAGTGTCCGATTCATTCTTTCTACTTGACCTGAGCTCTGGGGATGATATGCACAGTGTAAATTCCAGTTTATCCCCAGTGCCTTTGCTATACCTTCTGTGAGCTTTTAAATAAAGGCTGGTCCATTGTCTGACCCTACTGATATGAGTAGACCATGTCTTGGGATGATGTCATTTAAAAGTTTCTTGACAGTAACTCAGGCGGTCTCAGTTTAGTGGGAAACGCCTCTACCCATCCTGAAAAAGTGTGTCCAGGCTTTACCTCTGTAAAATCTATACTGTCCAGGCTTTACCTCTGTAAAATCTATTTCCCAATGTCTTCCGGGGGTTAATCCCCGGTCCCAGACTCCTTGGGTGGATACACTGACCTTAGCACTGTTGATTTGTTGGCAGGGCACGCAACCTTGAATAAGCTCCTGCACCAGCTGATCTAGGTGGAGTAGGAAGAATTCCTTCCATATAAGTTCAGTCAGTTTTGTTTTTCCCAAATGAGCTCCTTCATGGAGTTGTAGAAGTTGCCACACCAAAGTTTGTGGGAGGAAGATTCTACCATCCTAGAGTTACAGCCATCCCTCAGGGTAATTGATTCAGTCCAGCTTTTGTGCAGTAAGGAGGTCTTCATCTGTATACTTTGGCAGCTCGCTCAGCACCAGGGGAGGGGAGGAGGTAACATTAGCAAGCAAGTGGTCCTGCGGTAAGCAGTGTCCTTGGCTGCTTGGTCCACGTTTCTGTTTCCTTTCGCCTCCTTTGATTTCCCTTTCTGATGACCAGGGCAGTGGATAATGGCGACTTGCTTTGGGGCCCATATAGCTGCTAAAAGGTTCAGGATTTCTTCTTTGTTTTTAATAGTTTTCCCTTCTGCAGTGAGCAATCTTCTTTCCCAGTAGATTGTCCCGTGCACGTGCACCGTGGCAAGTGCATACCTGCTATCAGTGTAAATATTAACTGTTTTTCCCGCCCCTGCCTTTAGGGCCTCTGTTAGGGTGATCAGCTCCGCTTTCTGGGCTGATGTCCCTGGCAGTAGGGGCTCAGCCCATACAGCTCCTTGCAAGGTGACTACTGCTGCCCCCATGTGCCTTACTTCATCCTGCACAAAGCTGCTGTCCGAGAAGAGTGTCAGGTCAGGGTTATGTCTTGGGATGTCCGTGAGATCCCAACATAGTTTCTGGAACTCCGTTACCTCATAACAGCAGTGTGGGGGCTCCAAGGAGCTTTCTTCCAGCAGCAAAATTGCAGGGTTTAAGCTGGGGGCATGCTGGAACTTGATCCGGGGTTGGTCTAGTAACAGTGCTTGATAATGAGTTATATGAGCATTAGACATCCATTTATCAGGGGCCCCTCAGAGCAAGGATTCTACAGCATGGGTGGCCATAATGGTTAAATCTTGTCCCATGGTTAGTTTATCTGAGTCTTTTACCAGTATGGCAATGGCCGCGACAACTCGCAAACAGGGTGGCCAGCCTGAGGCCACTGGGTCTAGTTTTTTTGACAGATAGGCAACTGGCCTGTTCCATGGCCCAAGCTTTTGGGTCAGGACCCCTCAGGCAAAGTCGTGCCCTTTGTCCACAAAGAGGTGGAATGACTTTTCCATGTCTGGCAGGGCCAACATCAGAGTTGAAATTAAAGCACTCTTGAGGGCCTGAAAAGCTTTTTCACCCTCTGGAGTCCATTGGAAGCTGGCCTCTGGTCCTTTTGTGATTTCGTATAAGGGTTTTGCAAGTTCAGCAAATTTTGGGATCCAGGGCTGGCAGTACCCCACTGCTCCCAGGATTCTCGGACCTGCCTTTTATTTCCTGGGGCTGGAATGCCTATTATAGCGTGTATGTGCTGGTTAGTCAGAGACCTCTTACCTCCCTGGAGGTTGTAGCCAAGGTAGGTGGCTACCGTTATGCAGAGCTGGGCCTTCTTTGCCAATACTCGACACCCCAGAGTCTGGAGTTCTTTGAGCAGGTGCCTGGTGGCACATAGGCACTCACCTTTTGAGGTCACTGCAATCAGCATGTCATCTACATATTGCAACAGAGTTACTTCGGGGTGCTGTTTGCCAGAAGGCTCAGAAATCCTGGCGAAGAGCCTCATCGAACAGTGTGGGGGAGTTTTTGAACCCTTGTGGGAGCCGGGTCCAAGTTCATTGGTCACTCTCCCCTTTGTCTGAATCTGTCCATTCAAAGGCAAACATAGGCTGGCTCTGCTTGGCCAGCGGGATGCTAAAGAAGGCATCCTTAAGGTCCAGGACAGTATATACTTGTCTTTCAGGGGAGAGCCCCCCCAAGAGGGTATACAGGTTAGAGACCGTGGGGTGAATGTCCTCCACTTGCTTATTAACTTCCCTTAAGTCTTGCACCAGCCGGTAATCCCCTGTGCCTGCCCTCCGGACCGGGAGCAGCAGAGTACTCCCACTGGATGTGGACTACAATAACCCTCCTGGCCTCCTGGGGTATAGGGTACTATTTTTTTGTTTGTTTGTTTTGTTTTTTATTAATATTTCTTATTTTGATATTGTGGGGTACAGTTAAGGGTTAGGTATATAAATATGCTTCGTTCAGGCACCCTTGTTGATAAGAGGTGTCTCCCTGTCCCCAGACAGATATTGACTACCGTTAATCCCATCTTCCTTCCCCTCCCCTTAGCATGTTTTTAAAGTTTATCCAAATTATAGCATGTATCGATATTTCATTGTTTTTTGCTGTTGAATAATGTTCTTCTGTATGGATATACCACATTTATATATTTTAAAATTTAATACATTTGAAAGACTTCTGCTTCCAGGAATACAGAATAGACAGTAAGTTTCTGTTTTTGTTTTTGACCTCATATATCCCTGGCTTAGAGCTAAAGAAGCCAGCAACCTAGAAACATTAACTAGCAGCACAGACAAAAAAAGCACAACAAAATTCTGCTCTCTCTAGCCAGAGAACCAGGACAGGGACAGACTTTTAGACAATAACTGCTCTACTCCAATACCACAGAAAAAACTGTGGCCCATCCTCAACTATGCCAGCAAAGGCTGACTGCGTGGCCTGGACGTCCACCCTCTGGTGGTGGTCTGTAATTTAACAAATCTTCTGCTGATGGGTGTGGGTAGACTCCAGTGTTTTGCTGTTATAAACAATAATGCTTTAGTGTTCTTCCCTCTTACTTGTTTCTTTGGATGTCTGTGTGTTACTACAGAATACATTTCTAGATGTAAAATTGTTGGGCCAATAGTATACAATGAAGCTTTCAGAAATGGCAGCTAGTTGGAGGACTTCAAAACATGGAAATACATAAGAAACATTACATTTTCACTCTACTTTTTCTCTGTTGCTCAGACGAGATAATTTTTGTTGTTCTGTCTTCCAGTTCACTGATTCTTTTCTCTATTCCCTCCATTTATGTTGCTTTTAAGTCCATCTTCCAAGCTTTTTATTTCAGTTATTGTATTTTTCCATTCTAACATTTCCATCTGGATCTTCTTTTTATCTTTTGTTTCTTTGTTGAAGCTTTCCCTTTTCATTTGCTTCAAGCTGTTCGTAATTGCTCATTGAAGCATTTTTATCATGGCTGCTTTAGAATCTTTCAGATAATCCTGATGTCTCTGTCATCTTGGTATTGGCATCTAGTGATTGCCTCTTTTCATTCAGTTTGATAAGGTTCTTGGTATGACGTGTGATTTCCAGTTGAAGCCTGGGCATTTTTGTATTATATTAAGAGATACTGAATCTCGTTTAATCCTTCTCTTTAAACTTTTGACACTCAAATAAGATTTCTCTGACACTGCTCTGATGAAGGGGGCAAGAAGAAGAAGGGAGAAGGGGGACGGCATTGCCTTGTTAACAACAAGATAGACAGAAGTATTCCATTAGGTTGCCTCACTTTTAAAATTTAAATAAAAAAAAGTTAAAAGACTTCAGCTTCTGGGAAGATGGATTAGACGGTAGTGAGTTTCCTACTTTTTTTGCCTCATACATCCCAGACTTGGAGCTAAAGAAGCCAGCAACTGGCCGGGTATGGTGGCTCATGCTTGTAATCCTAACACTTTGGAAGGCTGAGGCAAAAGAATTCACTTGAGACCGGGAGTTTGAGACCAGCGTGGCAACATAATCAGACCCTGTCTCTATTTTTTTTTTTTAAAGCCAGCAACCAAGATGGGAAGGTTTCTTATTACTGCTGGGTGCTGGGGGGTGGTGGGAATTCCAGCTCCCCTTGTGATCTCACTGATACACCGGTAGAGGTGGCCTTGTTACCATTGGTTGATGATCAAAGTCCTGACTCTCTGTTAGGCCTCCTCTGACCCCAACCTTGGGGTGAGGGTGGGGATGACAGAATGGGAGGGACTCCTGTTACCCCACCCCTGGCTGAGTTAAAGGCATTGGTTCTCTCTTTGGCCTTCTCTGTAGGGGCATTACAGGCTCTACAGGGTTGATTGCATTAAGCTGGGGATAAAATGTATAAATTGCAAAAAAAGGCATATATAGTATGGTCGTTATGTTTTCTTTTTCTTTTCTTTTTTTTTGTGAGTTGGAGTCTCACTCTGTCCCCCGGCACACTCACAGCCACCGCACCACAGCCTCAACCTGCTGGGCTCAGGTGATCCTTCCTCCTTAGCCTTCCATGTAGCTGGAACTACAGGCATTGTGCCACCATGCCTGACTAATTTTTTGATTTATTGTAGAGAGGAGGGCTCACCAAGTTGCCCAAGTTGGTCTTGAATCCGTGGGCTCAGGCAGTCCTCTTACCTCAGCCTCCCAAAGTGCTGGGATTACAGGCGTGAGCCACTCTGCCTGGCCAAAATTTTTTTAAAAATAGTTCACTTGAACTAGCCCTATTTTAAGTACTCCCTGGGCAAATGTTGCTAGTGGCTACCATATCGGATGATGGCAATATAGATAATCTCCATCAAACTGCAGAAATTCTACTAGACGGGTCATTTCTAAGAAGTGAAAAAGGCTAATGAAAGAGTAAACTAATGAAGACCCAGATTTCCATCCTTTCTTCTACAATGCAGCTTTTTCTGTCTTCTTGTAACCTTGATTAAAATTTAAAAAAAAGATGTGTCATTTTGAGTATTATCACTTTGACCTTGTTTCTTAATGTTTAATTCTGTTCTCCAGGCTGGCAGTGATGGTGAAAGCATAGGAAACTGTCCCTTTTCCCAGAGGCTCTTCATGATTCTTTGGCTCAAAGGAGTTGTGTTTAGCGTCACAACCGTCGATCTGAAAAGGTAAGATGTGGTCGCAGTTTGTGATCAACTTAAGTTGAGAGTTACCTTACTATCTTTTCAGTTTGAACTTCTGCCCAGCCCTCACTCTAACTGCATGTATTCTCAAAAGGAGATATACTGTGTTAAAGTTCTGCTGGTTTGTGGACAAATTTAACTTTCATATAAGTATTATGGACAACTTACAATGTCAGCATAGGGCCACTCAGTCTTTTTAGGAACTTATTTATTGTATATTAACATTGCATTTCATGAGCAACAGCAGGAGCTAAGTTTTAGTGTGGATGCAGTGAAACCCTTGAACTTCCCAATGCAAATATGGAGCTATGAAGAACTTTCTAAGCAGGTATCATTTGGTCTCAAATGTGCTAAGCATATGAACTGTATAATCTGGACCTTTATTTTATTTTTTTATTTTTTGAGTTGGAGTCTCACTCTGTCACCCAGACTGGAGTGCAGTGGCATGCTCCCGGCCACTGCAGCCTCAACGTGCTGGGCTCCGGCGATCCTTCCGCCTCAGCCTTCCAAATAGCCAGAACTACAGGCATGTGCTACCACGCCTGGCTAATTTTTGATTTATTGTAGAGACGAGGTCTCACCAAGTTGCCTGGGTGGGTCTCGAACCCATGGGCTCAGGCAATCTACTCATCTTGGCCTCCCAAATTGCTGGGATTACAGGCTAAACCACTGAGCCCGGCCTAATCTGGATCTTTAAAGACAAGAATGGGGAATTTAGGAGGTTGAATACTGTTGTAGTCTATTTTATTTAATTTGCTTTTCAGGGAATGACAGTTTTCTGTAACGTGATTTTAATCCTATTTGGTTCTGTGTCATAAAATAAGATAATTTATGTATGGGTTGTTGCTAGTTAAAGAGTTGTTTGTAGCCGTCTCTCCATAAAGCATAGTAGAGAAGGCTGAGAAGACCCCTGATGAGTAGTAAGCTCTTTTTTATTCAGGAACTTATAGTCTTCCTTAGCAAATATGTCTGAGGTAAAGAACATTCATACGTCTCCTTCCCCAAAAGATTTACATCAAGGGTTAAGATTAGTTGTACCAATAGGAAAATCTAGGATTTGGCAGTGAATTCCTCTGGACAGAAATGCTACCATATTGTTTGCTACTTATTTTTAAAGTCATGAACAGGGCTGGGCGCCGTGGCTTATGCCTGTAATCCCAACACTTCGGGTGGCAGAGACGGGAGGATTGCTTGAGTCTAGGAGTTCAAGACCAGCCTGGGCAACACAGCAAGACCTTGTCTCTATTTAAGAGAAAAAAAAATCATGAACAGTGTCCAGGAAAAAAATATTGACAGGCTATCACTTGATGGGTGGCAGAATTCATATATGTAATCTCCCTGTGAGCATCTCACACCGGGAGTTATCTGAGAGCTATCCCATTCCCAGTTCTAGGTTATTATCTTGGATTGCTGTCAGTTCTTTAAAAATGTCTTTTTTACTTACTGCCAGTGTTTATTTGGAATTTTACAGGCTTAGAATTTATTTATTGAAAATAAGCCATGAAACCTTCAGAAACCCCTTTTATTATGTATATAAATGTAGAAGTAATCCTTTAGGGATAGTAGGTTAAAACTGTAGGCTCTTGGGAAAATATTACCTAGGTCATGTTGGACAGAGCTATTGTAAGAATGAAATAAGTCATGTTACCCTTCTATTACTGTTTTTTTCCTACATGCATTCAGAAAGGAAGTTTCTCAACATAACTCCTAAAAATAGACCATGCCACCAGGCACACACCCTTGCTGTGTCCTAAAATACATGGATTTCTCCTATTCCTTTTTTGGTTTGGAGCAAGTGAGTTGACTGCTATGCTTTGAAAAAGCCTTCATTGAGTAGCTTAATACAGTGCTTAATTGTGGTACAATCCAGTAATAGTGCCATCAACGATGGGATTCTGGCTCCGAAAAGGCAGTGAACCTATCATGGCTATTTCAAAATCTTCTATATGTTTTCATTTACCAACTTTAAAAGGCATTATTTCTATACATTGATGTTTGAGGAATTGTATATGTTTAAGTGTAAATATGGAAATACGTGTGAGTGTATGTGTTAAGTGTTTATGTTTATGTATATGTAGAGTGCCCGTAATATGTATGTGTACGTCACACATGAAGAGTGGTACATGGGAAGTAGGTGTTCAGGGACTCATATTTAGAAAATATCAAAGAAGGTGTATGTTTATTTCTTGGGGCTTTGTATAAAATCAACAGTAGAAAGCATTTAAATTTGAAGCTTATATTTTTTTGGTTTTCTTTTGAAATCTTAGACCTCCATGACCTTTGTACTCCAAGTAGTACGTGATAATGAGTCCCTTCCACCCCTAGCTCTGATCAACAGCTTCCCTTTCACAGAGATAACTGATTTTAGGTTTGGCCTTTATCCTTCCAGATCTTTTCTGTGAGTTTGTACAAAATTTTATGGAGAAGGCAACCCAAGGCTCAAAGACAAACAAAAAAACCTAGTATATACTAAAGTTATCACAGAGGAATAAAACTTACTGACTGTAATGAGTACCTTTCATAATATATCCTTAATTTTAAAACATTAAATGTGACTCCTTTTAGAAATCTGTGGGAGAGAAAATGCCTGTAGTACTTATTTTCCTGCTTTTCTTGATAATTGCCTAATTTCTTGGAGAAAAGTACTGATTCGAGAACAAACCAGTAGAGAACAATAGCACTCCCCTGAGAGCTTTTTAGAAGTTCACTCTGCTTTGGAAAAATGATTGTTGCATGATATTTCATCCATAAAAACTAGCCCTTTTCTAGTTCTGGCCCTGTATGACATGTTCTCTTTGAATCCCCTTTGGTGTTAATGACTATGCTGGTGGCATTCATGTGCCTCTGTGAGGCTTTGAACAGCCTCCCATGACTTGTCTGCCCAGGACAGCCTTAATGCTTTAGTGGGAGTCATTTCCAGACCAAATTTTCTGTTCATGCTGCAGTTATTTTAAAGAACTTTTAGACAAAAAAGTGCTCAGGCTTCAGAAAGAATTTAGATTGACATCAACTGCTATTTGAATGGAAGCTTGAGATAAATACAAGTGAAAGTATTAAGATGGGGGGTGTAGGTAAAGATGCTATGGTATGTAATCACATGGGGAGCATCCATGGCATAAATAGAAAGTGCCAGGAGTAAAGACCTGGCTCTGTGTGGAGAGAACCTTGTCATCGATTCCATTGTAACCTTGGGCAAGCTGCCTCATCTTCCATGGGGTCAGTTACCTCATACTTAAATTCAGGAAAAAGGAAGGGAAAATAAGCCAGCATTTCCTTAGTGCCCTCTATGTGCTAGACTCTGTTCAGGGTACTTTTTACTACTATTTTCAAACTATACTTAGACATGTTATGTAGTAGAATTTCTTGTTTTATCACACTGGTGTTATAGAGCCTTTCTGACTGACAGGTTCGTTGCAATGACGAAGGTCTGTATTTGAAGACTTCTATTATCTTCATTATTCCCAGAAGTTCCTGAATCAGATTAGTATCTTTAGAGCACAGTAAGATCTTAGTTGAACCTTTCAGGGCCACAGATAAGCTTGAGAGGTAGGCAGGGGGAAGAGAAAGAAGAAACTATACTAATATTAATAGTAATGAGAGAGAGAGAGAGAGGGAGACAGGCAGACAGACGCATGGACAGAAAGACACACTGAGACTGGACCTGGATATAGCTGAGTGTGGCCATATGTTGTCACATACCTGTTGGAATAAAGTTTTCTGGTTTTGAAAAATGGGGCTAGAAATAATAATTTTAAGAAACTAGCTTTTATTGTAAAGGCAGTTATATCTGCTACATTACCAATGAATAATATCTGTTCTCCATGATATTCTCTGCAAGAATAAATTGGAGAAGACCACTTTTAGAAAGTCTGGGAAATGTATGTTTCCATTCTCCCATTCCCAGCATAAACACTGAAACTGTCTTCGTCCTTTGCATTGTCACTGATGATTTCCTTCTGCTTCAAATGTAAACATACATTTTGTAAGTATTATGCAAATCAGACCTGTTACCATAGTACCAGCATAAAGTTTTGGAATATTACTGTGATAGTTTAACAATTTTGTAACAGTTTAAAATGTTACAGTGAAAGTATGAAACTGATAGTTCTGCATATCTTAAAAGGCAGTTATAAATGCAGAAGAAAATTCGATTTCCAAATAGATTCTTCGGATTGTTTTATTTTATTCTCCTGTCTCTGTGGCTCCACCCTTCTGAAAAGTCTTCAGCAATTTGAGAAATTAGTTCAGTTTCCAGGTAGTTCTTGAGCAGCAGCCGTATAAATGACACTTGCTGAGAGACTAAGTGGAACGGAACAGGCCTGCCTTGTAAAGAAATTATTCATTTCCTGCTGCTGGCCAGTCAGGAAAGTACAGATTTCATTTTTCCCTCTTGTGAAATTGACTTGAGCTACACGAAGCGCTTGTTAGAACAGTCCTACAGTGCAAGATAAATGTGCTTTATGAATGCATTCTGAGTCGTCACATGTATACCCCGTATGTGTGAATTTGAGCGTGAGGAGGAGGAGAGATAGGTAGACACAGAGGAAGAGCGTTGCTGCCACATGTCTTTTGTTCTTTCTAGGTTGATTTCAAAGATGATGAATTCTGTTGAGACTACCGTGAGCTAGCTGAATTAGAAACATTATTAGTAAATTTTTAAAAGTCTGTTATTGGTATAAACTTCTAAACTTAGTTATTAAAATATGTTAAGAATTATAGAAGCTACATTTGAAATCTCTTCATGGGTGCTATTTTGTTTTTGAAATATTGCTCCACAAATTGACATTAAAGTATAGAGGAGATTAGCAGTATACCACGTTTAATAAACATCAGTAAGATCCTTTAACTGGTTGAATTGGGACAAATAGACAAATATGTGTGTGTGTTTTGGTGAGTTCGTGATTAATTCATTCAGTTTGTGATTCTAATATTAGTCAAGCCAGAATATAGCAAATCTAGTAAAGAATAATTAATACTAGTAAGGTATTCTGAAACAAAGAATTCTGTGTTGATAACTTTTTGTGGGGGTTTTTTGGTTATGTGTTTACCTAGTGTTCGTTCAGTAGTCTCTTGATATATGTGAATTAGTTTTATACTTTGAAAATCAGCACCTTCAAAAAGGAGCTCAATTTAAAAGATACATTCTACATAGTATTTTTTTCCCTCCATTTAATGAAACAACTTGCTACAGATAGGTCATCTTCAAGAGCCAGCTCTGATGCCCTATAGCTGTGCTGTGCTCATCTTATGCCAAGCTGCTGGAACTAAGCCACCAGTCCAGCATCCTCCAGTTGTTGCAAGTGTACTGAATTAAATTTTAATTGAAATTAAGACACTTAGGTTGCTTAAAATATTAGCTCCTATGAGGTTCTTTCTTTTCATTCCTTTCTTTCCCTCTCTTTTTGTTTCTCTTTATTTCCTTTTCTTCATCTAGAAACAAAATGGGAGATCACGTAATAATTTATTTTATCTGAAAGACTACCATGATAAGGCTAAAAATAAAATCTCAAAACACTGAAGAGTATCTGTGCCCTTATTTCAAGGCATGAGTTCTGTGTACTTTGCCTTTTTCAGATAATTGCTTAAGGAAAACATTTGAGTGACTTGGAATGAATTTTGAATATTGAAGGCCTTTTAAGAAGTAAACCAAAGATGTCTTGAAATTTTGAGCCATTACCTATTGGTTCAGTTTCCTTTATCTCAAACTGCAATTCCTGCAGTGTTAAATTTCTGTGAAACATCTGTAAAACGAGCCTTTGTGGGTCAAACAGAACACCCGAGGCCTTAGAGTGCCAGTTGAGGACTAGAAGTTGGAGACTCTTAGATTCTGTTTGGTTGATGCATAGCTTGTGAGCGAATCACCTTGCTGCTTAGAACGTGTCCATTTATGTGAAGTCTGCTAATCTAATCCGTTTAGGGGTGCTACAGTTTTTTCTCAAATCTGCTTTCACTTGGAATAAAGACCTGACCAGGTTGTCCTTTATCTCAACAATTAATCCTAAAAAAAATAGTTTCTTCACTTTTATTTTAAAAATCTGTATTAGTGGAATAATCACTAATCGCTAATACCAGTGGAAAATTAGTAATCATATACCTGGGTTCATTTTCCTTGGTTGTATATATGCTTCTAAATTAATCAGATTTCATCAGTTAATGCTAGATAGCCAGTTATGAACCATCAACTTTAATAAATAAATTTAATGCTACCAATCTTATCTCCTGAATAATGCTTTATTAATGTGACACTGAAAGCAATAATGACTTTCATTTGCATACTTTTGTTTAGTTCACTATTCCATGCACTATTTGACTTGATCTCCACAGGCTGAGCAGGTCTTACATCCTTAGTATTAGATGGAGGACATCTACTTAGTCATGTAGCTGGTAAATGGCAGAGCTATTCAATTTGGGACCTCAGTCCTTTTTATTCAGTCTTTGGTTCTTTCTTCCCTACTATGCTAACTTTCTTCCCCTCCTAATACATTTTTTTTTTTGAAAGCTGGGCATGATGACATGTGCCTGTAGTCCCAGCAACTTGGGAGGCTGAGACAAGAGGATTGCTTGAGCCCAGGAGTTCGAGGCCACCCTGAGCAACATAGTGAGATCTCGTCTCCACAAAAAAATTTTTAAAAAGTTAGCTGGATGTGGTGGTGCATATCTGTAGTCCCACCTACCTGAGAGCCCAGGAGGTCGAGGCTGCAGTGAGCTATGATTGTTCCACTGCACTCTGGGTGACAGAGTGAGAGCTCAACTTGAAAAAAGAGCCTAAAAGCTTTCATAATTCATTATAGCTGTTTATTTTGTTCCCTCCTCCATGGGTTATTTTAAAGCATTGAGGCCTTTCTTCCTCTTTATCCAACTCTACCCAGTTCATGAAAACACTGTTGTTGAAAAGACAGACATGTTATTTACCTTACACTTAGGCATTTAACTGACTATTTGTTAGTTGTAAACGTGTATTTAATAGGTGTGTTCTATGACATTGGAGTAAGAACACTGTTTTCCAGATGATCATGACTTGGATATGACAAGATTAAAGAATGTTCTTAATTCATCAGTGGCATCATTACATGGCAGATGTGTATGTTGTGTGTTCTCTCATATGCCTTTTATACAAATTTTATTAGCTCTACTTGCTTTGATGAGATACTGTTCTTACCTTTGTGCTACTTTTTAAAAACTTTCAAATGTTAAGATTTGAAAGTAAATATACAAATCCTGTTATGGTTTCTGGAGTCTTGATTGTGTATGAACTCTTTGAGGAAATAACTTATAAGTGGGGAAATGTGGGTCTTTGAGTGAGAATGTGAGAGCAGGTGACTTAAAAGACTACAGGTCTTAGACATGTTGGGTCCTTTAATGATCAAAGAACAGGTGGCTTGGATGACGAGTTAAAAGGAATAGCCAAACGAAATCAATGAAGTGAAGAAAAGGATTGGTTCTAATCTGGAGTTAAGTACTTAGAAAATTATAGGCCTATTTCACAATTAAAATTAATGTAGGTCTGGAAGCGCTCACTAAAGTTTCATGTAGGGTAGTCACTTGATATCCATGTGGGATTGGTTTCAGGACCCCTGGCAGATACCCATATCCATAGGTGCACCAGTCTTTTTTACAAAGAGGAGTAGTACTTGCATATAACCTGTGTATATCCTCCAGGATACTTTAAATCATCTCTAGATTACTTATAATGCCTAATAAGATGTCAGTGCTATATAAATAGTTGTTATACTGTTTGGGGAATAATGACAAGAAAAGCCCGTATATAGTTTAGTACAGAAACAATCATCCTTATTTAAAAAAAAATTTTTTTTTTGGTCCTTGGTTGGTTCAATCCACAGATGTGGAACACACGGATATGACTGACTGTATTCCTGTCATTTTGTACTCAACTTTACCTTGTCAGACTAAAGAATGCTCAGTGAAAGAATCAGAGTTGAAAATAAAATAGATTTTGACTATTACAAGTCTCATTTGGAGCTTAGGTTTTTATATAAGTTGACAGACAATATGTCATATTTTCTTTGGTTTGGAAGAGAGATAGATGCTTTAGAACTTAGAGGGAAGGCTCTGAGTTAGAGCATGCTGATTAATGGGATAATTAAATAAGTCTTTATCTTTGATTGGAATATAGTCATAGAAAGATGAGCCTTTCTAACCTAAATTGAAAGATGGAGCCAGAGAGAGAATATAAATGAATAAATAAAACCAGGGGAAATTGGTAGACTGGGTTGAGCATAGATTTTGAAGGTTCACTCTATTTTGAAAATTATTTTAATTTTAAAAAATGTTACTTATTTTTTAGGCTGGGCACGGTGGCTCATGTCTGTAATCCCAGCACTTTGGGAGGCTGAGGTGGGAGGATTACTTGAGCCCAGGAGTTCAAGAACAGCCTGGGCATCATAGCAAAATCTCTCCCTACAAAAACATCAAAAAATTAGCTGGGAGTGGTGGTGTGTGCTTGTGGTCCCAGTACTACTCTGGAAGCTGAGGTGGAAGGATCACTTGGGCCCAGGAGGTCTGAGGCTGTGATGAGCCGTGACTGCGTCACTGGGTGATAGAGTGAAACCTTGACTCAAAAAAAAATTGTTATTAATTTTTTACTTTTTTAGATTTAGGGGGGTGCAAGTACAATTTTGGATAGATTGTGTGGTGGTAAAGTCTGGGCTTTTGGTTTAACCATCACTCAAATATTGTATATTGTACCCAGGAGGTAATTTCTCATCCCTCACACTCGAGATGATGCTGGTGGGGTGTGGTGTGATGCTCTGTGGGTTCGTTGACTTTGCCACAACAAAGCATTTCAGAATGAGTCCCAAGTATAGTTTAAGACAGAATTTATTGGAAAGAGAATTTATTAGAGCATGGATCTCTTAAGAGATGGCATGTGCTTGCCTTTAATAAGAAGCTTTATGTACTTTTGCAATCATGAATAAGCAAACCATGAGCTGAGAGCGGTGGTCACAAGTTTTGATTACCATCTCTCTACCTTTGATGAGCTAGGAGGGTGGGCTGTAGGCATCTGGTCACGAGTTTTGATTACCATCTCTCTACCTTCAGTGAGCTGAGGGTGGGCTGCAGGTGTCTGGTCACGAGTTTTGATTACCATCTCTCCACCTTCAGTGAGCTAAGAGGGTGGGCTGCAGGTGTCTGGTCACAAGGTTTGATTACCATCTCACTAGCTTCTAAGGTCACAAGGACCTTCTAGATAATTAAAATTATTGCCTAACTAGATTTGGGCTTTTCTTAGGACATCATGTCAGTGTTTTGGGTAATTTCCTATTGTTTCTGTGATTGCTGCACTGGTAGATCCACATTCCAGCCCACAAGGTGGTCAGGTCTGATGTGCCTAGTTGGTTGAACACTTACCCTATTTTAACTTAAACTGCCTGCAAGAAACTTATCTATGTCTAACCTGCATTGAATGACCTGCCTCACTCTCACCTTTTAGAATCTCCAAGGTCTATTATTCCACTGTGTATGTTGATGTATAAACATTGTTTAGCCCCCACTTCTAAGTGAGTACATTAAATATTTGACTTTCTGTTTCTAAGTCATTTCACTTTAACATAGTGGCCTTCAGTTCTAGCCATGTTGCTATAGACGATAATATTTTATTCTTTTTTTATTGCTGCATAGTATTCCACAGTGGAGGTGTAATATATATCACATTTTCCTTATCCAGACATCTGTTGATGGGGACACTTAGGTTGATGCCATGACTTTGCTATGTTTATGAATAGTAAACATACACGTGCAGGTGCTTTTTTCTTTTTAGTAGTAGGATTGCTGGATCCAATGCTGGTTCTATTTTTAGTTCTCTGAGAAATCTCCATACTGTTTTCCATAAAAGTTGTATTAATTTACATTCCCATCAACAACGTATTGGAGTTCCCTTTTCTGCACATCCTTGGCAACATCTGGTTTTTTACTTTTTAATACTAGCCACTCTGACTGTTGTAAGATGGTATCTCATTGTGGTTTTGATTTTCATTTCTCTGATGATTGGTTGTTATGTCTCTTAAGTTTTTCTTAACCTACAACAGTCCCCACTTGTGACTTTTCTCCTTGCCATTTGCTTTTTAATCAGGTAGTACCAACATTTCTTGCTTCTTGCAAACATCCAGTCAGTTGAAATGCAGATTGCCTCAAGTCCAGTAACAGTGATGTCGTTTAGCGTTTACTCACGTTTGTTGGCTACTTGTGTGTCTTCTTTTTAAAAAAGTCCGTATTCTTTGTCCACTTTTTAATGGGGTTATTTTGTTGTTGTTGTTGCGTTTGAGTTCCTTGTAGATCCTTTGTCAGATGCATAGTTTACAAATGTTTTCTCCCATTCTGTAAGAAAATTCTTTTTAATGACAAAGTATTTAGCCTTCATGATATACTTAAATGTATCCTTTATATTTTTAAAATTCTGTGCATTTGTCAGGAAGGAAGAAGGAAGTCAGGCAAGCTAATTTAAAAACAAGATAAACAGCTCTGGACTGTAATAAGAGAGGGGAAAGTTCTTTGAAGCAGTATGTTTTCATGTTGCTTTTCTTTAAATACAAGTGTTTAAAGCTTTTTTAATTATGAAAGTTTTCAAACATACACAAGAGTAGAACAAACTTAATCCCAATTCAATATCAAGATTTTGCCCCATTTATTTTATTTTGTTTTTGTTTTTTGAGTTGGAGTTTCACTCTGTCGCCTAGGCTGGAGTGCAGTGGCATGTTCATGGCTACTGCAGCTGCGATCTGTTGGGTTCAGACAGTCCTTCCCCTCAGCTTTCCAAGTAGCTGTGAGTGCAGGTGCATGTCACCACGCCTAACTTATTTTTTGATTTACTGTACAGATGAGGTCTTGCCATGTTGCCCAGGCAGGTCTCAAATCCCTGGGCACAGGCAATCCTCTTGTCTCTGCCTCTCAAAGTGCTGGAATTATAGGTGTGAGCAACCGCTCTTTGCTTTGTCCCATTTAAAATTTTCTTTGCTGAAATGTTTTTAAGTGAATGCTGGGCAGGCATCATATCATTTTACCCCTGCTTACTTCAGCGCATCTCTTCCAACAGTGTGGACATTTCTTTCCTAACCACAATGCCATTGTCACCTCCAGCTCCTAGTGTGTAATCTGTTTTCCTCGTTGTCTCCAGTTTATCTTTTTATCTTTGGCTGGGTCAGGATCCAAACAAATTTCCACTCATTTTATTTCGTGGTTATGTCTCTGAAGTTTTTCTTAATCTACAACAGTCCCCACTTGTGGCTTTTTTTCCCTTACCATTGACTTGTAATAATCTAGTCAGTTGACATGAGATTGTCCCAAGTCCAGAATTTAGCTGATAGCTTCCCTGTAGTATCATTTAACTATCACTCTCATTTTGTGTAAACACATTTTGGACCCTTTTATACTCTTAAAGTAAAAGAGACCTCAAAGAGCTTTCAGTTATGTGGGCTATATCTACTGCTTTTACTATATTAGAAATTAAAACTGAGAAATGTTAAAAATATTTATTTACAAATTCATTTAATAGAACAATAATGAACCCATTACTTGTTATTGTAAAAACACATTTTTTATGGAAAATAGCTATATGTCTCCAAATAAAAAATAGTGAGAAGAGTGGCATTATTTTACATTTTTGCATGCCTCTCATGTCTGCCTTAATAGAATAGACTTCTCATATCTGCTCCTGTATTCATTACCTTGTGAACGCATACACCATGTAGCCAAGGACATTTGGAAAATTCTACTATATGTGCGTGAGAGGAGAACGAGAGTAAGAAAGGCAAATGATACCTTGGTGTTATGTGAATGGTTTTGACTTCGTGGACTACCTGGTTAAAGGAGTTCTTCGATCACAGTTTGAGAATCAGCTACCCCAGATACATGATTCAGGGTCAGGGTTTTTGGTAAGAATACTTCATGGTGCTGTATGCTTCCTATTTTATCCTAGTATCTACACCGTATCTAGTCATCTCATTTTTTGATTCTAGGATTCATTGGTATGCTTGGGTGAGACATTTTGCTTTTTAATCGGGTAGTACCAACATTTCTTACTATTAGTATAATAGTTGTAAGTGTAACAGTTTTACCCTTTTTTCCCCCCTTAATCAGAATTTCACCCTGTTGCCCAGGCTGGAGTGCAGTGGCATGCTCATGGCCACTGCAGCTTCGACCTGCTAGGCTCAGTCAGTCCTTCCACCTCAACCTTTCAAGTAGCTGGAACTACAGGTATGTGCCACCACGCCCAGCTAATTTTTCTTGATTTATTGTAGAGAGGAGATCTCACCAAGTTGCTCAGATTGGTCTCAAACCCCTGGGCTCAGGCAATCCTCTCGTCTTGGCCTCCCAAAGTGCTGGGATTATAGGTGTGAGCCACTGCGCCCTGCCAGTTTTACCATTTTTATTAATGTTTTGTGGTGTTTTCAATTTTTCCTAATTAATAGGAGGAAGATACCTTCAATATCTTATTTTGAATTCCTTTGTGCCATTTGACATTTTCCAAGTGTTCACTTGTATTATTTATCTCTTAACAGTTTTTTTTGACCCATACCTAGTTGATTTTGTGATGAGTTTTGAAATAAATTTGGACAAAATCTTTGAGAAAGGCTTAAAATCTCTATGACTCACTCACTATAATATTTTGTCTGTTCTGTGTGGCCTTTTGCCTTTGATTTTACTGGCTTTTATATATTAGACATCTAATATTAGATGTCTAATCCGGTGATCTTTTTTTGTTAAGTCTGGACTTCTATGAAAATGGAAGAAGAGTAGCACCAGAATTTGGAATCTTACTGTTAAAAAGGACTGCAGGAGTCAGCTGCTCTTCTCCTTTGCTTGACAAGAAAACTGAGAGCTGAGGAAAGCTATGATTTCTCCATCTTCATACAATTACGTGATTCTAAAACTGGAACAGAGACTGACTGAGCCTTTTTTCCCACTCATTCTGCCACCGTGTCTCATAAGCACCTTAGTTATTAGTTACATGTGGAATGAGAATGCAGGACTTTGTTTTTTGGTTGAAAAGTGAAAGACTTTTAACTGTCTTCCCAGGCATTATGTACTTTGTGGAGGCTTGCTTCTTATTAGAATACTCTTGCAGCTGTTATACTGAGCAGGAAAAGTGCTATTACTTATTCATTTTTATATACTTTAAAATTTAGAACTACTTGGTGAATTTAAAGTATTGTTGCCTTCTTAGAGTAAAAATGATGATCTGATTTTGGCCACTATTTTGCCTAACAGGAAGCCTGCAGACCTGCAGAACTTGGCTCCCGGGACCCACCCACCATTTATAACTTTCAACAGTGAAGTCAAAACGGATGTAAATAAGATTGAGGAATTTCTCGAAGAAGTATTATGCCCTCCCAAGTGAGTATCAAAGAGAATGTACATGGAAATATTACCACCTCTTTGAAGCTTTGTCTTATTTGTCCTTAGAGACCTTTCTCCTGATGGTACTTCAGTTAAATTCTCATAGCATCAGTTTGGAATAACCAGGACTCTCTTTTAAGTTTCTTGTAATTAATACTACATAGATGTAAGAATTGGCTTCAGGCTAGGCCAATAAACCATACTAAGAAAAGTGGGAATCTTTCTGAGCTGTGGAGTACATGGTGAAAGCAGGTATGTGTAATAGGTCAGGAAAGGCTGCTTATTTGTGGGCGGTGGTCCCAAACTGAGAGAGAAATTTAGGGAGGAGACAGCGTGGGAAAAGACACATTCCAGCTGAACCCAGTCAGAATGTCTAAGCAGGGGTGTGGTATAGGCTGCTATGGGATTTGCTCTTAGTCCATTTTAAAGGTAACTTTCTAAAGCTACAAACGGTTGTAGCTTTAGAATGGACTTTTCAGACTGTAACCCTGGTATTCAGAGTTTTTTTGAGTTGGAGTCTCACTTTGTCCCCTAGATTGGAGCGCAGTGGCACATTCATGGCCACCCCAGCGTCGAGCGTCGCTAGACTCCAGAGATCCTTTCACCTCAGGCTTCCAAGTAGCCAGAACTACAGGCGTGCACTACCATGCCCACTAATTTTTGATTTATTGTAAAGATATAAGGTCTCGCCAAATTGCCTGGGCTGGTCTCAAACCCGTGGACTCAGGCAGACGGCTCACCTCGGCCTCCCAAAGTGCTGGGATTACAGGCTGAGCCACTGAGCCCAGCCACTAGGATTCAGAGTTTTTATCTACTTTTATCTTTGAGGTGTTCCAGATTCCCTGGTCCTGCATTTATTGTAATGATAGTTACCTAAATTGCAAATATGCAGTTTTGCATCATCCTGTAGTCTTACCATAGGTCTAAAGCATTATTTTGTTCTTTAGGCTTTTCCAGTTTCATTATTTTGGAAATTGACCCACAGCTTTTTTTTTTTTTTTGGAGTTGGAGTCTCACTCTGTCGCCCAGACTGGAGTGCAGTGGCCGCTCCCGGCCACCGCAGCCTCGACCTGCTGGGCTCTGGAGAGCCTTCCGCCTCAGCCTTCCAAGTAGCTGGAACTACAGGCGCATGCTACCATGCCTGGTTAATTTTTTTGATTTATTGTAGAGATGAGTTCTCGCCAAGTTGCCCAGGCGGGTCTCAAACCTGCGGGCGCAGGCAATCCACTCACCTCAGCCTCCCAAGGCGCGGGATTACAGGCTGAGCCACCAAGCCCGGCTGACCTATAGCTTTTTAGCTAGTTAACTTGACTTTTACCTTCCATGTCCAAATGTATTTCATAGGAATGGGATTATTGGGTCAGAGAGTTCTATAGTTACCTTGAAGATATTGTGTGTTTGTTTCCTAGACCACCACAGTAAAATGAATATCACAATAAAGTGAATAAATAAAATTATTCTTGTGCACAAATTTGCAAGAATGTTTTTGGTTTCCTTGTACTTTTAAAAGTTATTTTTACATTATACTGTAGATTATTAAGTGTACAGTAGCATTATGTCTTAAAAATGCACATGCCTTAAGTTAAAATTACTTTATTGCTAAAAAAAAAAATGCTAATAATCATCAGAGCCTTCTGTGAGTACCAAGCTTTTTGCCAAGGAAGAGTCTTGCCTTGATGTTGATGGCTACTGACTGATCAGGGAGATGGTTGCTGAAGGTTGGGATGATGGTAGCAGTTTCCTAAAATAAGACAATGATGAAGTTGCTGCATTGATTGACTCTTCCTTTCATGAAAGTTTTTGTACCACATGTGATGCTGTTTGATATAGCATTTTATTTCTTTGGTAGCATTGCACTTCTTTCAAAATTAGAATCCGTCCTCTGAAACCCTGACAGTGTTGCATTAACTAAGTTTATGTAATATTCTAAATCTTTTGTTGTCATTTCAACAGTGTTCACAGCATCTTCACCAGGTGTAAATGCCATTTCAAGAAACCACTGTGTTCCATAAAGCAATTCCTCATCTCTTCAAGTTTTATCATGAGATTGCAGCAGTTCAGTCACATCTTTAGGCTCCACTTGTGTTTTGTTTTATATTGTTTTGTTGAGTTGGATTCTCACTCTGTTGCCCAGGTTGGAGTACAGTGGCACCCTCATGGCTATGCATCCTTCACCTGCTGGGCTCATGTGATCCTTCCGCCTCAGCCTTCCAAGTAGCTGGAATTATATATTCACGTACCACCATGCCCATCTAATTTTTTGATTTATTGTAGAGACGAGGTCCCATCAAGTTGCCCAGGCTAATCTTGAACCTCTGGGCTTAGGCAGTCCTCTCGCCTCTGCCTCCCAAAGTGCTGGGATTACAGGTGTGAGCAATCGTGTCTGGCCTGGGTTCTACCTCTAATTCTTCTCTTGCTTTTTCCACTGCATCTTCTTTTACTGGAGTCTTGAGCCCCTCACAGTCATCCATGAGAGTTGGAATCAACTCCTTTCAAACCCCTGTTAATGTTGCTATTTTTACCTCCCTCCACGAATCACACATGTTCTTTCTTAATGGTATCTGGAATGATGACTCCTTTCCAGAAGGTTTTCAATTTACTTTCCCAAAGTCCATCAAAGGAATCATTATCTATGGCAGCTATAGCCTTAGAAAATGTATTTCTTAAATAATGAGACTTGAAAGTAAAAATTACTCCTCAATCCATGGGCTGCAGAATGAATATTGTGTTAACAGGCATGAAAACAACATTAATCTCTTTGTACATTTCTGTCAGAGCTCTTGGGTGACTAGATGCATTGTCAATGAACGTTTTTCTTGTTGTTGCTGTTATTTGTTTGTTTTTTGAGTTGGGGTCTCTGTCACCCAGCTTGGAGCTCAGTGGCACAGTCACTGCTCATCACAGCCTTGACCTCCTGGTCTCAAGTGATCTTTCTGAAATAGCACTTTTAATTTTCTCAAAGAACTTTTCCTTTGTATTCATAGATTGGCTAACTGTCTGGCACAAGAGGCCTAGCTTTCGACCTGTCTCAGCTTTCAACATGCCTTCCTCACTAAGCTTTTTCATCATTTTTAGCTTTGAATTTCAAGTGAGAGATGTGTGACACTTCCCTTCACTTACCTAGAGGCCATTGTAGGGTTATTATTTACCCTAATTTAAATATTGTTGTGTCTCAGGGAACAGGGAGCCCGGAGGAGAGGGAAAGAGATGGGGGAACGGCCGAAAACAGGAGCAGTCAGTGATCACAGCATACTATATCGATTAAGACCAACAACATACTATATTGATTAAGTTTTCCACTTTATATGGGTGTGGTTCGTGGCGTCCCAAAGCAATAGTAACATCAAAGATGACTGATTATAGATCACCATAGCAGATACAATACTAATGAACAAGTTTGAAATATTGTAAGAATTACCCAAATGTGACACAAAGACATGAAGTGAGCACATGCTGTTAGAAAAATGGCACCAGTAGACTTGCTTGAAGCAAGGTTACCGTGAACCTTCAATTTGTAAAAATAAAAAGCAATATCTGAGAAGCACGATGAAGCAAAGCACAATAAAGTGAGGTTTGCCTGTAAATTACTCAATGTCCACTCATGCATCCATCCTGCAAACAGATACTGGGGCACAGAGCCCTGTGTATCCAGTAATAAGACACAGCTCCTGTCCGCAACAAGCGCAGTCAAGTATGGGTGGTTGTGCTCAAGCCTGGGAAAGTGAGTAAAATCAGGAAAGACTTTTGAGAAGAGCTAACACTTGAATTAATCTTTAATTAAAAAAAAAAAAGTCTGGGTGCCATGGCGCATGCCTGTTATCCCAGCAATTTGGGAGGCTGAGGTGAGAGGATTGCCTGAGTCCACGGGTTTGAGACCAGCCTGGGCAACTCGGCGAGACCTCATCTGTATAATAAATGAAAAAAGAAAAGCCGGGCTTGGTGGCTCAGCCTGGAATCCCACGCTTTGGGAGGCTGAGGTGAGTGGATTGCCTGAGCCCGCGGGTTCGAGACCCGCCTGGGCCACTTGGCGAGACCTCATCTCTACAATAAATCAAAAAATTAGTCGGGTGTGGTAGTGCGCGCCTGTAGTTCCAGCTACTTGGAAGGCTGAGGCGGAAAGATCGCCAGAGTCCAGCAGCTCGAGGCTGCGGTGGCCGGGAGCAGCCACTGCACTCCAGTCTGGGCGACAGAGTGGGACTCCAACTCAAAAAAAAAAAAAAAAAAATTAGCCGGGTGCGGTGGCATATACCTGTAATTCTAGCTACTTGGAACGCTGAGGAGGATCACCTGAGTCCAGCAGGTCGAGGCTGCGGTGGCCATGAGAATGCCACTGCACTCCAGCCTGGTGACAGAGTAAGACTACAAATGGAGGCTTTCTACACACCAGTAAGGTGGTGTAATGAACATGCATTCTACTTAGTGGAAATAGCCTTCGGAAGATTGTTGCATCATGGAGCCTACTCGATCTCTTTGTTTTTAAACAATCTTTTTGAATTAAGAGCCTTACTCTGTCACCCAGGCTGGAATGCAGTGGTACGCTCACCACCACTGCAGCCTTGACCTGCTGGCCTCAGGCAATCCTTCCACCTCAGACTTCTAAGGCTGCGCGCCACCATGCCTGGCTAGTTTTTGATTTATTGTAGAGTTGAGGTCTTGCCACGTTGCCCAGGCTGGTCTTGAACCCCTGGGCTCAGGCAGTCCTCTCACCTCAGCCTCCCAAAGTGCTGGGATTACAGGCATGAGCCACCTGGCTGCAGATCTTTTTGTTAGAAAGTGTTTACAATGTACTAAATTCTCTCTAGGGGTATTTTGTGTGTGTGTGTGTGTGTGTGTGTGTGTGTGTGTGTGTGTGTGTGTGTGTGTGTGTATGTTGTAGTTTATATTCTGAAGAGAGTTTCTAAATAATATTTAGAAGTTTTACTTTAGGAATTATTTTTGATACTGCTCATGCCTCTGCTGTTATTAAAAACACTCAAGCACTAATTATGTGCCAAGCACTGTGCTTTGTGGATTACTTTGTGGAATTATCTTAGTGAATCCTGACAGAGACTTTATAAAGAAACTGAAGTTAAGTAATCCAAATAATTTGTCAAAGATTTCACGGTTAATGGATGCAGAGTTGGGATACTTTTGAAACCCTGTCAGGATGACTTCAAAAATGTGTGTTTCCTCTGTTCTCTGCTTTCTGTTTCTCATTTTATTGGATTTGGCTTTTACAAAAAAGCCAAAATATTAAGTCTTTAATTGGAATTGTGCTTTAGTGAATACAGAATGAAGGCTAGCTGCAGTTTAGAGGAAAAGTAGGAGAGAAGTCAAAGATAGTTACTTGACTGTGATGAGCCGGTGGGACTGAAGGCAGTTATCAAACTTAACTTGAATCCCTTGGAAAAGCAGATGAGGCGTAACTTCTTTATGAAATAGCATGTTCGGTTTGGGGTTGCCTTCCCTTTAGTGGCGCTCAACCTGTATTGGGAAATGCTGATCAAATAGTATAATCTCTGTTGTGCAAGATTGTTTCTAGAGGATGAGCGGGAGGAGGGTTTCTGGACCACCACTTGCATTCTTTTCCTTTCCTCTGTTGTTCTGGGCATCCAGGGACCACTCTGGCTCACTGCTTTTCCCCTCTAGGAAAGGAGGTCTTAAGATCTTTATTGCTGATCCTCCTCATGTTCTACTTGTAAGCCTTCTTGTTTCTAGAAAGATTGAGAGGAAGGCAGACTCGTACAAACCGGGAGACGAGAATCTAGCATTTCTAATAACATGCTTTTGGCATTTGACGATGCTGAGAACAGAATGTTTTTATGTGAACACTTCCTGATTTAATCATGACAATATAAATAGAGGCAATTGTCTATTCTAAAGTTGCTTAAAATTTAGAGGCTAAAGGTCAGGCATAGTGGCTCATGCCTATAATCCCAGTACTTTGGGAGGCTGAGCTGAGAGGATTGCCTGAGCCCACGGGTTCGAGACCAACCTAGGCAACTTGATGAGCCCTCGTCTCTACAATAAATCAAAAAATAAGCCGGGCGTGGTATAATGCACGCCTGTAGTTCTGGCTACTTGGAAGGCTGAGGCGGAGGGATCGCCTGAGCTCAGCAGGTCGAGGCTGTGGTGGCTGTGAGCATGCCACTGCACTACAGTCTGGGCAACAGAGAGAGACTCTGACTCAAAAAAAAATTTTTTTTCCCCAAAATTTAATGGAAAGGTTAAATCCAAGAACTTTTGCTAGTGTATGTAACTGCAAGGTTTTTTTTTTTTGAGTCGTGGTTCTCACTGTTGCCCAGGCTAGAGTACAGTGGCACATACAATCATGTCTCACAGCAGCCTCAAACTCCTGGGCTCAAGCAGTCCTCCCATCTCAGCCTCCTAAGTAGCTGGGACTTCGATTATACACCACCACACCTGACTAATTGTTTGTTTTGTAGCAAAAAGTTTCACTTATATTGTCCAAGTGGGTCTTGAACTCCTGGGCTCAAGCAAGCCTGTAAGTTTTACTATTTTTTACAAAGCAAGGGCTTTTAGTTGTTTGTTTGTTTGTTTACAAAGCAGTGGCCAAGCCTGTAAGTTTTCATGTGAACTTTCTGTTTCTTCTCCTCTGGGGAAAGTTTTTTGTTTTGCTTTGTTTTTTAGTTTCTCTTGCTTAAAAAAATGAACTACTTTGCCAGAAAGCTTTGAAACTTGGAGTTTTAACTGAAGCAGGCCTGTATACTTGGGTAACTTACTGATAAAAAGATAGAATAGAAGGAAGCTAAATAAATTTGGAGAAGAGCTTTATAAAGTGTTATTAAGACTTTTTCAAGGCTGGGCTCGGTGGCTCAGCCTGTAATCCCAGCACTTTGGGAGGCTGAGGCAAGTGGATTGCCTGAACCGCAGGTTCAAGACCAGCCCAGGCAACTTGGCGAGACCTTGTCTCTACAATAAATAAAAAATTAGCTGGGCCTGGTAGCACGCACCTGTAGTTCTGGCTACTTGGAAGGCTGAGGCGGAAGGATCGCCGGAGCCCAGCAGGTCCATGCTGGGGTGGCTGTGAGAGTGCCACTGCACTCCAGCCTGGGGGCAGTGGAGTGAGACTCCAACTTTAAAAAAAAAAAAGACCTTTCAAAATGAGAAATACAGTCAAAGAATTTGCAAGGATAATTAATAGGCTGTATAATCAGCATTTTATGTTAACATGAAAGAGGAGAAAATATCTGAGATCTTTCTTTTCTAAAAGCATAGAAATATTCTTAGCTAGTCTACCATTAAGAGCCTATAATTAGAGTAAAGGATTAATCTGAAAGTCTAAATACCCAGTGTGCTCATGTCCATTTGTTGTTGACACATTTGCCTCGCTTGTGTTAATGTTGAAATGAATGTTCACAGTAATTGAAAGTCATTGCTTGATCAAACTATTTGCTAAAACTGATAATAGTGGATGCATTAAGATATAATGTTTGGGGAAGATGCAAAAAGTTGATTTTGGACCTACTGGTTTAGAATTTGATTTTTCTTTTGGAGAGACTCTGAACTATATAGTAGGAAAAAACACTGGACCTAGGGGTAGGAGAGCTGACTTTCGGTTTGTCAGTATTTTTAACTGGTCAAGTGACCTTGGGGCCAAGTGTGTAAACTTTCTGAAACATAATTTCCTTTAAGATAAAATGAGAGATTTGAGGTGAATGCTCTAGTGGTCTATGCATTAAGTTAATTGTGCAGATTTAATAATTTGTCTCAGACAGGGACAATAGAGCATGTTTAACCTTTAGAGAACAGTGTTATCTTCAGAATTTTAATAGCATCTATTTGCATACGGAAAGGATATGCTGATTCCAAGTCCTCCTTCATTCTTAACCTGTTAGCAGCATGCATCTCTAGTGGGAGCTTCTGTGTATTTTCAAAGTACTGTAGTGTATGTGCTTTTCTATGCTCATTTCATCCCCAACACTTAGTTCAGTGCCTGGCACATAGTAAATGCTTAGTAATTTTAAGAGTTCTAATATATGTGTGAATAATTAATATATAAGCGATCTGTAATTCAAGCCTGCCTTCCTGTAAGTTATTTTAAGAAATATGAGGTTTATTTCATTAGAAAAAGTAGGTAGAGTAAAATACTGGTTGGGGAAAAGAAGACGACTTTTGGAAACTTGGCTAGAGGAAGACATGGCTGCATTGAAAAGGCACTTAATGTTCCCTGCACTATTTTTTACTTGAAATGAGTGAATGAAAGTCCTGTATTACAAGTGGTGCCTGATATTTAAACTGGAGGCTGGTTTTTTTTTTTTTTTTTTTGAGTTGGAGTCTCACTCTTGTCACCCAGTTTGGAGAGCAGTGGCATGCTCACGGCCACCACAGCCTCGACCTGCTGGGCTTAAGCAACCTTTCTGCTTCAACCTTCCAAGTAACTGGAACTACAGACACATGCTATCATGCCTGGCTAGTTTTTGTGATTTATTGTAGAGATGAGGTCTTACCATGTTGCCCAGGCTGGTCTTGAACCCCCAGGCTCAGGCAATCCTCTCACCTTGGCTTCCCAAAGTGCTGGGATTACAGACTGAGCCACTGTGCCCAGCCAGCCTGTTTGTTTTTATGGTCAAGGATAATCCAGGGTTGTTGGACCTGGATGAACTATTTTAGATCATGCGGGGGGCGGGGCGGGGGCAGAACCACATGCGAGAGAGTAAAGGCTTCCATAGGTGGGGGGAGTATCTAGATAGATACAGGTATATAAATAGGTGAAACTTGTGTACTATAATTTTTCACTGAAAAAACTTTATGTAAATAATCGTGTTAAGAATTCTTCTTTAAGCTTAAAAATTGAGAGATATTTGGAGACTAGGCAGATCTATTAACAAGAAAGATATCTTGAGCATATGGGTATTCAGTAGCTATTTTACATCCTTCTTACCAATGTAGTACTATTCCCAATTTTTAGAGGATATATCGCTTCCTGAATTTAAAACAGTAAATAGAAGAAATACAAATGTAATAATTCAGCTGAAACATAGCTTGCAGCTGAGCTAAATTTCTTTCAAAAGCTTCTCACCTTAATTTTTAATTTAAAGAAAACTAGCAAGACGACAGTATCGTCAAATATATGAATAAATCAAAATAACTAGTTCAATGATTTTCTTTTCTAACGACTTACTGCCCCCAAGTTTGTTTTCTAGTGCCACTTTGCAGGGCCTTCAAGCTGATGGGTCTTCCCTAAAATGGGGCTGAGAGTCTGAATTCCTACAGCCCCGTTCCCTGGAACTGATGCAAGCCTTGCTGAAGGGAAGAGAAATAGATGAGCTTTTCACATGTATTTTCCAGTTTGAGGAAGGAATATACACTGAGTATCTGTGTTTGAAGTCTAAATATGTAAAACATTCAGTGTGTGTGTGTGTGTGTGTGTGTGTGTGTGTTTAAAAAAGCTGGAGTATCATTTCTGTTCTCAAAATAGAAAAACATTGTAACAACATAACAGAGCCAGAGCACCGGTCAGCATAATTTCTGACATCCTATTTTTCAGTCGTTCAGTGCTACCGTCGTAACTGTACCATGGAATGTTTCACATAAGGTTTCATATAAGGTTTTGGAAAATCTTGGGTGTGGGCTTGAAGTAAATGATCTGCCTCCTTCTGTGTTTGTCCTTAACCTGCTTGGTAACCAATATGCTCGGCCAGCCTGGGCTCTTGTCCTGCTGTCAGGGTTCTTCGGTGCTCTTGCATGGGCTGGCTTAGTGCAGGGCATACTAAGGATCTGGTTGGCATCGTTGTTTGAAAAGACTCTAGAGCTGTGCTGTCTGCTGACTGTTGATCACTTGAAATGTGACTAGTGCAGCTGAGGAAGTGAATTTTAAATTTTATTTAATTGTAGTTTAAATTCTTATTAAGGTAGCTACATGGCCCTAATGGCTCCCATGTTAGTCAATGAAGATATAGAGCATTTCTGTCATCACAGAAAGTTCTCTTGGACAGTGCTGCTCTAGAGATCTCATTCTAAGACACCCATTGGCTTGGCTCAAATCTCAGAAAAAGTTGACTGTTTCCTTAGCATTCTAATTTATCAAATGGAGGTGGGGTGCAGATGCCAAGAATATTAATATGTGAACAAAACACAGTGCAGAGCTTTGTTTCCTAAGGAAAAAACACATTCAAAAACATCATAGAAAATACATGATGGCATTTCTTAGAGTAATAGCTGCTTTTAAAATTTTAATTTAATTTTATTACTTAATTTTGTTTTTTTTGAGTAGGAGTCTCACTCTTTTGCCCAGGCTGGGGTGCAGTGGCATGCTCACGGCCACCTCAGCCTCGACCTGCTGGGCTCGGGCAATCCCACCTTAGCCTTCCAAGTAGCTGGAACTACAGGTGTGTGCCACCATACCCAGCTTATTTTTTGATTTATTGTAGAGACCAGGTCTTGCCTAGTTGCCCAGGCTGGTCTCAAACCCCTGAACTCAGGCAACCCTCTTGTCTCTGCTTCCCAAAGTGCTGGGATTACAGGCGTGAGCCACCGTGCCCAGCCAGAATAATAACTGTTAAATGATGGCTAGTAGCTGCTAGCACAATGGTTTGAGAGAACTTTGAGAGATATCTTTGAAGGATCTGTAACTTGTGACTACTTTTTCTTTTTAGGTACTTAAAGCTTTCACCAAAGCACCCAGAATCAAATACTGCTGGAATGGACATCTTTGCCAAATTCTCTGCATATATCAAAAATTCAAGGCCTGAGGCTAATGAAGGTAAAAAACAAAACCGAATCACCACTGCAGAACAACAAGCTATTAACATGACAGTGATTATAAGTGAATACTTCAGAGTCCAGTCATTCCTATACGTATTAAGAACTGTCTTTCAGAGTTGATCAGAAATTTGATGATACACTGGATTAAGCCCTTAAATTGCTGCTTTTCCATGTTTCTAGCTAGTAGCACAGTGCCTAGCATATGGTGGGTAGGTGATAAAACATTTATTGAATTAAGTTGATCTCATAATTTTTTGAAAAGTTACTGTGAAGGGAGCCATACAGAGAATTAGCAGTTCATCAAAAACAGTGGATTGCATGGTTGTGGTGGTTTGGAATAGATTGATTGAGCTTAACTTAAACTATTACTAAATATTTTGCTTATTGTTGGATGCCAACAGTCTAAAATCAGTCTGAGACTGTTTTTTGGTGCTGATTGCCCTTAAAGAGCAATTTTCGGAGTTGCTTTAAGAGTTACCCTTAGGCCTGGCATGGTGGCTCACGTCTGTAATCCCATCACTTTGGGAGGCAGAGGTGAGAGGATTACCTGAACCCACAGATTCAAGACCAACCTGGGCAACATGGCGAGACCTCATCTCTAAATAAATCGAAAAGATTAGCTGAATGTCATGGTGTGCACCTGTAGTTCCAGTTACTTGGTAGACTGAGGCAGAAGGATTGCCTGAGTTCAGCAGGTCGAGGCTGTGGTGGCCGTGAGCATGCCACTGCACTCCAGCCTGGGCGACAGAGTGAGATTCCAACTCAAAAAAAAAAAGAAAGGAAGAGTTACCCTTGGACTCAACTTCCAAATTTCTTTGCATCCTAAAACTGGAATTTTTTTTTTCCTTTTTATAAAATTATCTTTAGCCGGGCTCAGTGACTTAGCCTGTAATCCCGTACTTTGGGAGGCTGAGGTGAGTGGATTGCCTGAGCCCGCAGGTTCGAGACCCGCCTGGGCAACTTGTGAGACCTCTATCTCTACAAGATATCAAAAATCAGCCGTGCATGGTAGCACATGCCTGTGATTCCGGCTACTCAGAAGGCTGGGGCAGAAGGATCTCTGGAGCCCAGCAGGTCGAGGCTGCGGTGGCCGGGAGCGGCCACTACACTCTAGTCTGGGCGACAGAGTGAGACTCCAACTCAAAAAAAAAAAAAAATTATCTTTAAAAGAATAGAGACAGAATCTTGCTATGTTGCCCAAGCTGGTCTTGAACTCCTGGCCTCAAGCAATCCTTCTGCCTTGGCCTCTCAAAGTGCTGGGATTATAGCCTGGAGCCACTGTATCCAGTTTGGAACTTTATTTTAAAGTCATATTTTCTTGGTGAGAATAGTTTTGGTAGTACAGATACAACTTTCTTTTATTTACTAAAGGACACTATTTTATTATTTCATTTGCCAAACATGTATGGTAAAGGAAAGTTTCTTTTAAAGAGGTTCCATTTAATGAAACTTGTCTTAACTTCATAATTCATAATTTCTCTTTCTCTTTTTGAGCTGTTAAGGGTTATTCTCTATGGGAAAAACTGTATAGAGAGCATTAGGGTTTATTTAAAAGTACCAACAATAACCAAAAAAGCTAGGTCCTAAAAATACTCTTAAGTGGTTCCAGGTAGTTTGGTAGCTTGGGTAGGGTTCTTCTGAGTAGAAGTTTATAGCAATAAATGAAGAATACTAAAGGGGAAAGTATTAGTGCTGGGTAAGCAGGAATAAACATCTTTACAAAGTGAAACACTCAACTAGTTTCCTTACGCTATTTCAGTGGACAGAGTTCTAAGCTATTCTGGCTATTTTTTAATTATTAAATTTTAAAATTGCAGCAAAATTTTATAATATTTTGAATCTCAATATCTTTCGCTCTTGGTTTCTGGAACAATATTCAGTGCATGAAATGTTTTTCTACAGTGAAGGGTAAAGGAAAAAATTTAGTATTCAGGTGTGGTTTATACCTATTAATAATGCGTTCCAGTAGCTGCCATGGTTTGGAAGCAGTTTTCTTTAGTAATTGGCTTTTTTTCCTGACGAATGTTTCTGTCTGAGCAGTTTATACACGAAGTAAACGGTCATTCTGGAGCCCCTCCTTTCCAGACAGTGGCTTTTTTGTTCTGCCCTTCCTTCATGTGGACTGTGTTTGTTTTTTTTTCCCTCCATAAAACTATCCTTTTATACCCAGATGCTCCTGCTACATAGTTCTTTGAGCAATCCTAGTTAGTTACAATGTTTTTATTTTTCTGTGTGGTTTTTGGGAGCTGCAGGATGGTTGTCTTCTGACACTTGGTGGGGAGGAGAGGGAATAAACTGTGTTTGCTTCTGCTTTGAAGGATGAAGATGAGGGGGAAGAAAAGGGAGGAAGTGACTCATTTAAGTGTAACTTTGTATTCTATTTTTTCCTGTCAATTTGTTGCTGTCTTAAGTAGCCACCTACTCTTACTGTGCTCAGAATGCTGTAAATAGTAGGAATAAACAACATAATGAATTCACACAGTGCATAACCTAGGAGGCTTTATATTAAGTTACCTATGGATAAATCAAAATTCCAGTTGCCAAGCAACTTCCTCCACCAAGACCTGTCCCTGCCATGAGACTTTTGAAAACAATGTTCCAAATCACCTTGGCGCTTAATGGGTCTCCCTGTGTGTGTGTGTGTGTGTGTGTGTGTGTGTGTGTGTGTGTGTGTTGCGTGTGCGTGCGTGTGTGTTGCAGGTCTGTATCTGTCTGCTTAGTGGCAATTAAATGCCTTAAATAATAGCTCCTGGTTTCTGGAACAATATTCAGTGCATGAAATGTTTTTCTACAGTGAAGGGTAAAGGAAAAAATTTAGTGTTCAGGCGTGGTTTATACCTATCAATAATGTGTTTGCCTCCTTATTTCCCCAAACATACACTCAGATATTAACAGTTTCTACAGAGGTGGATTTTTCATTTTACGTGATATATCAGGGCAGATATGTTTTCTGTTAGCTTTACTGGCCTATTAAATATCTTTAAAATCCAATATATTTTGACAATTTTTAAGACCTTTTTGGACCTAGTTCTAAGTAAGGGATTAGATACCTAAATGCTAATTTTTGCTAGTGAAAGGGAAACAGAAGTGCCAATGCTTAGATTGGGGTACAGAGCAAACAAGATTTAAAGAATAAAGGGAAACACTGATGATGGACGTGATCAAGAAAACACATAATTCTTTTGGTAAGATGTTCCAGTTGATTGGGAGAAAAAGTTTGTGTAATCTTTTAAGTATTAAAAGAGAAACTGATGGGTAAAATGGGGATGGATTTGGTGTGATTTTAGGTATTTCCTAAGTATTTTCAGTTCTGTGATGTCATTAATTTATGTAAGGTCCCAAATGTAACTGGTCTGTGGGTATTGACAAAATTCATAAGAAAGAAATGAATTTAGCATTGTTGAATATACTTTGAGGCACATTTCTTAATGTCCAAATTCCTATTTTTAAATGGAGGCAAGGAATCTAAAGGTTCTGATTATTTCCTGCCTCTCTCTCCCTTTTTTCCCTCTCTTTCTCCTCTCCCTGCCCTTTTCCTCTCCCACCTCTCTACCCCTTCCTTTTCTCCCTCCTCCCCCGCCTCTGTTTCCTTCTCTTACTTTCTTTCAGGAAACGTGTTGGGAGTCAGAAAATGTTGTTCATCATTGTAGCTATGAAACTGCAATGTATATTTAATTATCTACAACTACCTATTACCTCTATTTTCCACTGACTTGTAGCCTAGCCTTTAAAACTTGTTTGTACTGTAGGTTACCCTTTATTAAAACTAGCAATAACTCTAAAGTACAGTTGTTTAAATGTAAGTGCTTATAATTTTTAAATAGTCTGTTGTCAGCATTATGAATTATATTGTTCTCAGTAACAGAAATACTCATTACACTTACTGTTTTCTGCCTTGAATTTTACTCATTCAAATCACGCAAGTAATAGAAAATGCTTGTTGAAAATTAAAATAGTATACTACCGATATAAATTTGGTAAAATCCTCACTGCCAGGCCAGGCACAGTGGCTCATGCCTGTAGTCCCAGCACTTTAGGGGCTAAGTTAGGAGGATTGCTTGAGCTCAGAAGCTCAAGGTTATAGTGAGCTATGATTGTGCCACTGCACACTGCAGCCTGGGTGACAGAGAAAGAGCGTAGGGTGTCTTAAACAAACAAAACAGCCTCATTGCCCCTCCTTAATCACATTACATGACCTTTTCCCCAACAATTTAGTGTGCATCTTTTTTGTGTGTGTCGTTTTGCTAACATTTTATGTGAATGTGTATTCACATCATGCAGTTGTCTTTTTCACTCATGTGGTAGAAATCCTTCCACATCAAAATATAGATCTACTTCCGTTTTTAGAAATTCTGCTTGAGGTATTTTATAATATGGATTTGTATTTAACCATTTCCCTGGTGATAGACATCTGGATTGTCTCAAGTTTTTTTTTACAGTGACAAACAGTGCTGCCAGTGAATGTCCTCGTGCCAGATTCCAAATAGGTCAATAGGTTTGCTCATTTTAGGTTGTGCTATATTTTGCCAAGTTGTTCTCCAGAAATCTACACCAGTTTAGAGACCCACTAATGTGAAAGTATTCATTTCCCCACACTTCTGAGCCTGATGAGTGTATTAATCTTTAATTTTGCTGTGTTCTCACAGAAAATGGTGTTTTGCTTTTCGTAGTTCATTTTAAACTGATTGTGTGGCCTCAGTTCTGCTTATTAATTCTTTGAAAGCCTTTGAAATAGCTTCTTAGAAATATTAGCACTACTACAGCCAGATGTGTTGGAGAATAATAGTGCTACTTATTTAGTTACAAGACAGGGAGCTACTTCCTGATGGCTTGCTGCTGCCTTCTAGTGGTTAATTGTGACATTTGTTTCATCTTAACTAAACTGCATACTCCATTTTGATGGTTAGTCTTTAAAACTTTACTATATTTATCGAATATAGTACCTCTTGATACCTCTGGTTTTTGATGTGTTTTTGTTTTTTGTTTTGAGTTGGAGTCTCGCTCTGTCGCCCCGGCTGGAGTGCAGTGGTACGCTCACAGCCACCCCAGCATCAACCTGCTGGGCTCTGGTGATCCTTCCGCCTCAGCCTTCCAAGTAGCTGGAACTACAGGCATGCGCTACCACGCCTGGTTAATTTTTTATTTTTTTAATTGTAGAGACGAGGTCTCGTCAAATTGCCTAGGCTGGTCTCGAACCCGCAGACTCAGGCAATCCATTCACCTTGGCCTCCCAAGTGCTGGGATCACAGGCTGAGTCACCGAGCCCGGCCAGTTTTTGTTGTTGTTCTTGGTCATGCCTTCTGTTGATACATACAAATTATATCAAATGAATTTATCATTCTTTGTTTTCAATAATACACTCTTTATTCTGACATTCTTAACTGGCTGAAAAATCACTAGCACTCTAGTCAGGTATAGTTTCTCAACTTTACTGAAAGTGCTTTGTTAAGTCTAAAATTATAGGAAGAACAATAATTGTAATGTGTTAGCTTAATTTTCATCAGTGCCTTACATTTAGGAGTATAAGCATTATAAACCTTGTATATGTAAACCTTGTAAATTTAAGATATTTTATTTTTATATTAGCTGTACTTGAAAAATAATACAGGAAAAGGATTAATGTAGTGCAAGTTCAAGATAATAATCTTAGCCGGGCTCAGTGGCTCAGCCTGTAATCCCAGCGCTTTGGGAGGCTGAGGTGAGTGTATTGCCTGTTCGAGACCCGCCTGGGCAATTTGGCGAGACCTCATCTCTAAATAAATCAAAAATTAGCCGGGCATCGTAGCGCATGCCTGTAGTTCCAGCTACTTGGAAGGCTGAGGCGGAAGGATCGCCAGAACCCAGCAGGTCGAGGCTGTGGTGGCCGGGAGCGGTCACTGTACTCCAGTCTGGGTGACAGAGTTAGACTCCAACTCAAAAAAAAAAAAAAAAAGATAATAAACTTGCCATACCACTGAGGTGGCACTTGAAATATTAATTCAATTTTTGAATTCAGACAACGTTATCTTCCTCACAAACCATGATCCTGTTCATTGTAATCTTTTCAAAGATTAAATCCTTGTATTCTAATATGCATTTATTCTGTATTCACTGCTTTTGATAGAAAGCATATTGAATCTTTTAGTTTGTTCTTTAACAACCTTGAGATTCTTCTCTCTACTTTTTCTTTTCTTTTTTTTCTTTCAAGTACAACCATGAGAAGCTTTTCATCATGTCCTGATTTTTTTTACCAACCTAGCTATTTCTTACATTGTATTCTCCTGTTAATTTATAAACTTTATATTTCAACCAACTGTGTGCATTATCATTAGCTAGCATGTATTTAATAAAAGGTTATATCTGTTGCTTTTTATTTTTGAACTTATATTTTTATTTTTATTTATTTATTTATTTATTTATTTTTGAGTTGGTGTCTCACTCCGTCGCCCAGACTGGAGTGCAGTGGCCGCTCCCGGCCACTGCAGCCTCGACCTGCTGGACTCCGGCGATCCTTCCGCCTCAGCCTTCCGAGTAGCCGGAACTACAGGCGCGCGCTACCACGCCCAGCTAGTTTTTTTTTCATTTATTGTAGAGATGAGGTCTCGCCAAGTTGCCCAGGCGGGTCTCGAACCCGCGGGCTCAGGCAATCCACTCACCTCAGCCTCCCAAGGCGCAGGATTACCGGCTGAGCCACCGAGCCCGGCTTGATCTTATATTTTTAAAT
>CAUYQG010049083.1:0-51124 GCA_963574415.1 Tarsius wallacei | reverse complement strand
CTCTCACAGAAACAAAAAACTGAGTATCACATGTTCTCACTCATATAGTAGACCTTGATCATCCAACGTATTACCACAAGAAAATGACTGACAGTGGTGGGAAACTATGGGGGGGAGGGGTAGGGTGATGGAATTAATGGTAGTAAATACCTGTCTGGGGATGGGGAGATACTTCTTATCAACAAGGGTGCCTGAATGAGGCATATTTGTATACCTAACCCTTAACTGTAGCCCACAATATCATAATAAAAAATATTGAATAATTAAAAAAAAAGAAGTAACTTAAAGCAGACATTATTATTATTATTATTATTATTATTATTATTGAATCAGGGTCTCACTCTGTCATCCAGTCTGGAGTGCAGTGGCATGGTGATGGCTTACCACAACCTTGACCTCCTGGGTTCAGGCAATCCTTGCACCTTAGCCTCCCAAGTAGCTGGAACCACAGGTGCACACCACTATGCCTAGCTAAGATTTTTCTTTTTTCTTTTTTTTTTTAAGAAACAGGATCTTGCTATATTGCCCAGGTTGGTCTCAAACTCCTCCTGCCTCAGCCGTCCAACATGCTGGGATTATTGGCATGAGCCACTGAGACCACCAACAATTAATCAGTTTTTAAAAAATTGATGAAAGGGTTGTTCTCAATGGAGTTGGCTACAGGCATGCATATTTTAGTAGCTGAGAGGAGAAATTGGCTAGGGAACTCAAAAACGTAACTTTTGGGGTAATTTTAATTTGATAATTTAAATATATACAAAATATGCAATATATACAAAAACATACTCTGTCTTGAACATTTGAGAATTACCTTTTATCTCTAGGAACTTCTGACCACCAGAGCATTCTCTGATATAACCATAGTATAGAATCAGAAAATTTGACACTGAGACAGCACTTTTATCTAATCTGTAATTCACATTCAAAATTTGCTAATTGTTTTAATAATGTCCGATCCAGGATCAAAAATCTCAATTCAGGATCCAATCAGGGATCATGCATAACATTAAGTTATCATGTGTTTTTGGTGTCTTTAAATCTGGAATAATTTCTTAACCATTCTCTGGCTCCTTAATTGTGATAATATTGAAGCATACTGGCCAGCTGTTTAGTAGAATGTCCCTCACTTTAGCTTTGTCTGATGTTTCCTCAGGATTCGAGTCAGGTTACGCACTTTTAGCAAAAGCACCACATAAAACTGCATGTCCTCCATGCATCAGAATATGAAGTTGGTTTGTCCGATTAGGAGTAAAAATCATTTTATTATTTGGTTGAGGTGGTTGTTTATTTTAAAAATCTGATCCTTGAATTAAATATACTATAAGGTTGAAATTTTTAAAATTGCTGATTCCTCTTTATTCTGACTTTCCCAAAAGAAACAGCTTCATTGCAACAGTGCCACCTGCTGAAAAAAAGAAACGATTTTCTTAGAATTTGAGTCCCCAGACATGGCTTATATTTTGATGTCTTCCAAACATGATAGAACTTATGCTAAAGTCCTAAACTTTCCAGAAGTGGAGTTGGTTAGATAGCAAACATGAGGTCAAAGCTTTAGGGAAGTTGTAAAGGAAAATGTAGAACAGAATGTAACCACGTGAAGCACAAGGTTGAGAAGGTTCTAGCACCGTCCTAGGGGTTAACTGCTCAGAAAACCTTGTGAAGGGACCCCTGGTCATGAGAGGCTCTCCTAATTCAGGAAGGGAAAGTTCCAGAACTGTGGGCGGTTCCGCCTTTCCAGGTAACACCTCATAGCCCACCGGGTAGGTGGGGTCTGGCAACACTCTAGGCACTGAGCATTTATTGGCCCTGCTAGAACCACCCAGGCCAAGACCTCACCACTTCTTTTCCTTTCATCTTTATTATGTAACTCCTTATAAACCTCTAGCATTTGTCTCACTGCTTATCTGGAAACAATGAGTTATTTGCTTGGCTCTACAATTTGAAAAAAAAGAAGCCTCCATTCCCCTCTCATCATGGAAAACACACTGGAAAGATCTTTATCATCTTTCAATTATGCTGATCACTGATTAAACCATTTTCTTCCAAGAGGCTTTGATCTTCTCTTGAGTAATCAGAAGTTCAAACCTGAAACCCATAGAAGACACATTAGATAGCCTAGAGTCTTGTTTAGCCACCTGCTTCTGCGTAGGCACCATCTCTTGAGTGTGGAAGGACATGAGCTCCAAAGATAACACTCAAATTTGGGCCAAGTCATCCTTCTCTTGTTACTGGCCGCTCTTGACCATCAAAAGCCAAAATATTGGTCTGAAAGTGGAGGAGAGGTGGGAAGAGGGTGGAAGATGACTTTGGCTCTGTAGTTAAGAGATGGAAAACAGCATCGTCTTGATGCCAGAAACAAGACATCTGACATGTTTATTCCAGTCTTCATTATTTATATCTGTGTCTAAATAAATGGAGGGAGCAGTTGACTGCTCAGAGCACAACCGAGATCCAGATACTGCACATGGCTATGGTCACACACAAACAGGAACACATTACAGGACAGTAAACAGAATGAAAAGAAACCAACTGTCAGACCACATGAGGAAGGACTGGGAATGAGGGACACATTGGACTTGGGAAACATTTACAACAAAGGGGGACAGGATAGTTGAGCACAGTTATTTACAATCAGATAAGTTCCACACTTAACAATTTTTAACCCAAGGGAGGATTAATACTAGTAAACTGAAGTCACAAAGAAACAGGTACGACCTTATTACAAGAAATAAAACAAATTTAGCAGTTGTAAGTATCCAAGGATGGTTTGAGATGCTCTGGAAAGGATATGATATGTGTGACCAAATTATAAGACCTAAATGTCCCATTTACCCTGACATTCAGTGATTTAAAGATGCCTTTAGTATTCAATCCATGGCTTGACCCAACTCATGTTCCACTTTTTAATCTATACAATAGTAAAATACTTTAAAAATAGTAAACAAAATCAAATTGGTTAAACTATATCACACAAATCCAAGCCTAGGTCATGTAATAAGCATCTGATTCATTTGTCCTAAAAATTATGTAACACATTTTAAACAAAATGAAAGTCTCTAAGGGCAGATCTTTGGAAAAATAATTTGACATAAAATAAATGTTATACATCGGCTAAATGCTTAAACCTAATCATTATGTGATCAAGTTTAATTATTTTTAGAAAAATCTCCACCTCCATGAATTGTTTGGAGTTTATGAAATTGGGCTCTCTGCATTAGCACTTTGTAGCACATGAAAAAAATCCACTTGGAGAAAAAAATAACTCATTTGTTTCTGAACGTTATTGGATGCTATTAATATGAATCATGTGAAATATTTGTTTGATCAGTTTTAAATTAAAATATTTATTGAAAAACTGTAGATATCCATGCAGTTGTGAGAAATAATTTGAAAAGAGTCTATGAGCCATTTACCCAGTTTCGTCTGATGGTAGCATCTTGCAAAACTTTAGCATGTTTTTTATGTACAAAATGGCAATTTTATATGGTTAGACCTAATATACTAGATGCTTGACAAAAACCACACATTTGGCTGGGTTTAGCTATGTGAGTAATCCTCAACTCATAAAATGAAGTAATGCTGATGACACGGAAGCATGGGCTATGACAGTGGGTTTAGATTGTGGAGGAGGAGAGGTTTCAGGGAGACTCTAGGTGTAGGAGGGTGAGGTTGATGGCTGGATTTATAGAAATGCTGAGGAAGGAACGGAAAAATGAGCTTTGGGAAACAGACAAGGTGTCCTTGGTGAGGATATATACACAGTGTGGTGGCCCAAGCACAACTCAAAAACCTGAGTGAGCAGCAGAGGGTGAGGAAGCAAAGGCCACCGGGGCTAATGCTGGGTTAGCATGGGTTGTTCCATCTGTAGTTTGAGAAGAAGATGCTCATGGAGCTTGGATGTTTGTCCCTCCAACTTCATGTTGAAATTCTGCCCCCGGTGTTGGAGGTGGGACTGGTGGGAGGTGTTAGATCTTGGGATGGATCCCTCATGAATGGATCTGTGCCATCTTCTCACCCTATTTGCTGGTGCCTGGCCCCTCTGCATCTTTTCTTTCCTTCCTTCCTCTTACTAGGTAATGCCTACTCCCCTCTGCCTTCCATTATGAGTGGACATTTTCTGGGGCCCTCACCGGAAGCAGATTCTAACACCATGCTTCTCATACAGCTGGCAGAGCTGTGAGCCACTTGAACCTCTTTTGAAAAATAAATTACCCTGCCTCTGTTATTTATTTATAGCAACACAGACTAAGACAGATGCTTGCAGAGAGAAGGAAAAGGCAGATGCAGGAGGGGTTGGAGGCCCTGGAGCTGGAGCATCAGTAGAGGATTCAATGGGAAGGAGAGGAGAAGAAGAAGAGGATGGGTGAACAACTTGGATATTTAGATGTAAACAGGAGGGGATACCTGATAAAACTCACTGGTTTTTCAATGTTTTGAAAATAGTCACACCATTCCTTTGTCTTGCCTACACTCTTTCTCATGCAGAATGCAGAAATACAAAAAAGATAAAATCAGAGTCAGTCTCGTCGAAATGAAGAAGAGTACAGCCCACCTTCAGCTTCACCTTCAAGAAGCCTGGAGTTCACAACACATGGAAGTCAATAACATCCACTATGGAATAAAATGGGTAACATACTGTCTTAGTCCTGGTTTTAGCAGGTCACAAAATTTAATTCTCACATCATTCTGTTGTTTGGCAAATAAATGGCAAGGTTGCAAATGGATTCACTGATTTTAAAGTCAGTCTGAAAGCTGCAGAGTGAACCATGGCAGAATAAATAGGTCATTCAAATAGAATTGCCACGGCACTGATCCTATAACAAGCGTGGGGGTGATCTGGCTGCCAGCAAGCACCCAAGAAGGCCCAGTGGTTGTGAGTCCATCTTGAGGCACACTTGTAAGGGGCTACCCCACACTTGTGCTTTTAACCTGGATTAATAAAGACCTAATATTTAGATCCAGAAACATGATTGCTCTCTGAACTGGCTGGGTGAGCACATCTGGGTTAGAATCTTTCTTCTGGACTCTGTATTTAGGAAGGAAGGGCAAATTAAAGCATGTGCAGATGCTCGTAAGTGGGACCTGAACATCAATCACATAAGCATAGGAGAGGGATCAGCAGTCACTGGGCACCATCGGTGAAGGGAGGGAGGGTGGGGGCCAGGTGATAGCACAAAGCATACCTGTTCCACTACCAAGGGGCGTGAGGGCCAGTTAAAGACCCAAACTTCACCTGCATGCAGCCGATATGTGTAATTCATCCTCACATGTACCCCACATCTCTATAATAAAATAAAATGCATTTTAAAAAAGAATGTGCAGATGAAAGGGAACAAAATAGAAATGGCCATGGAATGGATTTGCTATAAATATTTGTTCAAGGCAAGAAGAGACAGAGGTGGAATGAGGAGAGGAGAAAGGAACATGAGAGAGAGGGCAGGAATGAGGAAGGCACATACAGTGATGACATGTGGTTATGATTTAGAGATTTTTTTGTAGAAATTGATATGAATATGCTTAAAAGGGGGAGAAGTGGATTTTCGAAAGGGGATAAGAATATGGAGGACAGGAGGATCGGATATGGATTGTGATCACCCACTACTGTGAATGTCATCGTGGTAATTTGCAGTTGTCAAGATTTAAAGATTTAACTTCTCATTACTCACGATGCTTAGGAATTCCAATACTCTGAACTCCAGGTCCATATCCCCACCCCGAATCCACTTGGGTGTTAAACACATGTGAGAGTTCCAACATAAATATTTATGGGGCGAATGACCTTAGAAAACACAACGCCTGTTTTCCGGATTGAATTCCACAGAACCAGCCAACCCCTGTTCCTCCCTCTCCTTTCCCCTCCCTCCTTCTATCCATCTGCTTCTGCCTTCCTTCTCTCTTTCCTCCCCTCCCTCCTGGCCTCTCTCTCTCTCTCTCTCTCTCACCTGTCTTTCTCCTATTTCCTTTCCTTCTTGCAACTCGTTCTCGCTGAGCACCTCTGTCTTCCACACATCAAGTGCACAGTGAACAAAACCAGAGGCACCTGCCCTCACTGGGCTCACAAGCGAGTGGGCAAGATGGGCACCAATCAGGCCACTGTCACTCTCATCAGTTGTATATTGTATTTCTTTTATTGCTACAGAAGTCGAACATGATGTCTCATATGTCTAGTTGGTGTGACACTCATATGCCTTTCAACCTAGGTGTGAAAATCAACTTTGCTTGTATATATATCTGAACTTAATTTATTTCTCTAGTTCCTATTTTGCCCAATGACAGATTTGACCTATTCATTTCCAAGTTTAAAAACCAGCCCAGTCCAAGAATTTCTTGGTCCTTTTCAGTAATGTAAACTTGGTCCATTCTTGTTTTGAAAGTCTCTCTGTTCAGGTCTCAGCCCCTCCCTCTTCCTCCCTGGAGTGGGACCCAACATTCCAAGGGCCAGTGGCCTCAGGATTGTGGCTTGTGGAGGGTGTCAGGTCCAGAATTGTCCTTGGACCATGTTGGGCTTTGCTGAGACACAGCTTATCTCTCTAGCTCCCTCAGTGCGTGCCCTGGTTCCCACAGCCACAACCACCCCCACGTACCCTCTAGATTGGTGCCAGTGTTTCCGTTTTCCCAGAGATTCTCAAAGAACTTGTACAATGAATTTGCAAATTGCGTTAGTTCACCACATTCAGGGTGTATCTTTATTCATTTCTTCCTTTTGTTTTCTTTGGATAGTTACCACCCTTCAGCTTCTTGGGTTTCATTTTCATGTCATTTAACTTTCTCCTTTATCATTTTTAATAAAAAAATTTAAGGCTATAAGTGTTATTCTGAGTATGACATTTGTCACATGACCTAGATTGGGACTTATTTCTTTACAACCACTATTGTTTCTAAAGAGAATATAAGAACTTCTCTTTTTTTTTTTTTGGCTGTTTCTTATAATGTTAAACATAATTTTTTATTTTTTAAATTTATTTATTATAAAGATGTGGAGTACAATTCAGGGTTAAGTATACAAATATTGATCATGCAGGTACCCTTGTTGATGAGGTATACCCCTCCCTCCCCTAGCAGTTTCCCTCAACTGCCAGTCTCACCACACCCACCCCCCGACAGTTTTCTACTACTGCCAATCACTTTCTTATAGCATTATAATTGTTCAAGGTCACCTTATGAGTGAGAACATATGGAACTCAGTTCTTTGTTTCTGTGATAAATCACTCAGTATGATGGACTCCAAGTTCATCCAATTTGCTGCAAAGTCCATATATTTGTCCTTTTTTATGGCTGCATAATATTCCATTATGTATATGAATTTCTAATTTCTTTTTTGACCCATGAATTAACTGAAACATTTTTTTCTGTTTCCAAGAAGTTCGATTTTGTTTTCATTTTTGTTTTTGTTTTGTCTTGTTTTGAGTTGGAGTCTCATTCTGTTGCTCAGGCTGGAGTGCAGTGGCACACTCACTGCATCGCAGCCTTGACCTGCTGGGCTTAGGCGATCCTTCCACCTCAGCCTTCCAAGTAGCTGGAACTACAGGCGTGCATGCCACCACACCCGGCTAATTTTTTGGTTGATTGTAGAGACAAGGTCTCACCAAGTTGCCCAGGCTGGTTTCAAACCCCTGGACTCGGGTAATCCTCCCATCTTGGCCTCTCAAAGTGCTGGGGTTACAGGCATAAGTTACCATGTCTGGCTGTAATTTTTGTTAATGCTTTCATCCATGTCTGTGCTGGTTTCATTTATAAACATATGTTTATAAAATTTCCACCTTTAGGAATCTTGGAAGATTTTGATTTTGATATTTCCCAGTTGCACTGCAAAAAGGGATTTGTACTGGGTTTGATATTACAAATGCAGCTATCCCTCAGTATCTGTGCGAAGTTGGTTCCAGGACTCCCCATGGACATCACACTCCATGGATGCTCAAATTCCACAGTTGAGTCTATGTATCCTGCAGATAAAAAAAGTTGACCCTTTGTGTCCAGAGTCACACATTCCACAAATACTGTGCTGTTGATTCACAGTTGATTGAATCTGTGGATGTGGAACTCACAGACATGATATGCTAAGTGTATAACCAATATATCCACAATTCCTGTAAGATTTATTTCCCAGACACATCCCAAATCTGACGACTTCCCAGTGTATACTCTCGAACTCACCATCATCATAATCAGAGCAGGGAGCACCTGTGTGCTCAAGATCTGCTATTCTCTGGATCCCCAAACCACATAGGATAGCGTCTCTCATGGGCAAGAGCCAAACTTAAGCATGCCTTTCCACCCCCATTGCCTCTGAACTCCCAGCCCCTGTAGACACTGCTAGCACATTGAGGGAGGAGGGGAATGTCAAACAAAGTTGGTACTTCTTTTTGGTTTTCCTTTGTCTCAGGCTTCAACCTAAAGGTACAATTGTTAAAAGAACATTGTTGAATTTCCAGCTTTCCGTGGGTTTGGATTTGTACAATTAACATTTATCCATCGTTTCGTTTTTAATAGTTGTGTCATATTGTGCATGGAAATATTTTTATAGACAGCAAAATCGAATCCATCAGGTTTTGAATCCAAACTTCTGTATTAATTGGGCTATTTACCCCAATTTTTTTCTATTGTACAAATTAATAGCTTAGTCTCTGTCATTCAATTTATAATCTCTTTGTAATTTATTCAGTGAATCTTTTGCTTCCTGTCTGTTTTTTTCTCTTGCTATGTAGAATATAGTCTCTTAGCTTGCCAACATTAAGTCTTCCAACCCTCATGCATTTGTATTTACAGACTGCCATCTAGTTGATTGTTGCACTGTGAGGAACATACTATCTGCTGGTCTCTTGAAAATAAAAATATAAAGACCCCAAATGTGTCGCATGTCTGTGCCTTTCCTCCCTGGCTATTGCCATTGTCTCCACTTCCAGAACTCCCATTGTCCTCCTGACTTATGCCATTTAGGGTTTCTTCCCTAACACTCAATGAAACAAACCTTATTATGAGCATCAGGGGTCTTTGTCTTGCCCAAGCCAAGAGACAACTTTCAGTTCTCATCTTAGTGATTACTTAGCCCTCATTTGATATTGTTGCCTGCTTTCTTCTTTGAAAATTATTCTCTTAAATCCCCCATGGTTCTACTTCTATCTAGTTTTTTATGCCCAGCCTCACTTTCTCACCTCCTGGTATTATTTTTTGCAGTCGATTCCTCCTCTGACCACGATTAAATTTGTGGGGTGCACCTGGTCTTAAGTTATTTTATGGCCTACTTCTAGGTAAGCTCATCTAGTTCTGTGGCTTTGAAGACTATCTGTATGTCACTCTCAAGTTAGTATTTCCAGTTCCAGTCTCCTCAAAACCCAAGCTCATACAGAACATCTCTATCTGGATGTCTTAGAGGCATCTGAAACCCAGCATCTCAAACATTGCTCTGGTCTCTCCACCCCTATGGGCCCCTCTGAAGTCTTTCCAATCCCATTAAATGACCCCACCTTCAATGACCTGAGTCATCCCTCACTCTTTTCCTTCCCCAATAACCCACATCTGATTCACTCATTAGTGTTGATTGCTCAACATACAAAATACATTTCAAAGCTGACCACTTCATCTATCTTCATTTCCATAAACTAAATCCACCAGCATTTCTGTTGGGTGACTGCTAAAGGGTCCCGCTTGATTAATTTTACTCAGTCAGTACTCACTGAGTTCTTACTATGTGTCAGATGTTGTATAGGTATTAGGGATACACCTGTGAATAAAACATAAAAGGATCTCCATTTTAAAGAAGTTTACATTCTAAAGAGTAGAGACAGACAATAAAGGCAATAATTATGTATGTGAGTGTATATGTATGTGTGTGTCTATGTGTTAGATGGTGATGATAACTGCTATGAAGGAAAAATAAAAGAAATGGGATAAAAGCATAAGGAGAAAGTTGAGTAAATTGTACTTTTAAATAAAGTGGTCAGAAATGCCTCACTTCAAAGAGGACACTTGTTAAAAAAAATGTGAACTGGATGAGGGGTAAGATGCATGGATATTAGAGAAAGTATGTGAAAATGTCCTCCAAAGTGATCATAGCTGCCATATGGAGGAACAACAAAAAGGTCTGTGTAGATGAGGCAGAGTAAAATGAGCAAAGGGCAGGTAGGTGCAGGGAGTCAGGACAGCAGGGACAGAGGGACAGAGCCTGAAAACAGGGTAGGCATGTGAGCGTGTGGCATGCTAAGCAAAGAGACAAGCCCAGGAGAGTTGGGTTTTTGTTTTGTTTAGCTTTCTTAAAATGTAAACAATTTTTTAGAACAGTTTTTGATTTATAGAACTGTTGTAAAAGATACTATAGAGCAGCGGTCCCCAACCTTTTTGGCATCAGGGACCAGTTTTGTGGAAGACAATTTTTCCACAGATGCGGGGTGGGGATGTGCAGTCAAACCTTACTGCTGGTGTTGATCTGTATTTGCAGCTTCTCCCCAGAGTGCTAGCATCACTGCCTCAGCTCCACCTCAGCTCCTTGGGCATTTGATTCTCATAAGGAGCACACAACCTAGATTCCTTGTGTGTGCAGTTCACAGTAGGATTTGTGCTCCTTTGAGAATCTAGTGCCGCTGCTGATCTGACAGAAGGTGGGGCTCAGGTGATAATGTGAATGATGGGAAGGGGCTGTAAATACAGATGAAGTTCCATTTGCTGTCCGTCTGCCACTCACTTCCTGCTGTGCAGCCCGGTTCCTAACAGGTCATAGACTGGTATCAGTCCGTGGCCCAGGACTTGCAGACCCCTGCTATAGAGATTTCCAGTATGACATTCATCCAGTTTCTTCTATTGTTAACATCATACATTACCATGGTAAATTTGTCACAATTAAAGAAACAATATCAGCACATTACTACAAACCGAACTCCACACTTAATTTAAAATTCATTAGTTTTTCCCTAATGTCCTTTTTATCTGTCCCAGGATTTCATCCAACATTGCATTTAGTTGTCACATGTCCTTAGTCTTCTCTGGATTGTGACAGTTTCTCAGACTTTAATTGTTTTGGATTACCTTGGCAGTTCTGAGGTGTTCTGGTTAGGATCTTATATACTATCCTTCAATTTGGGTTTGTCTGATATTTTTCTCATGGTCAGATTTGGGTTTTGGGAAAAGAACATTGGTTACAAAATACGTAAAATTAAAATACACTAAATAAAAGCAAAAACACCCTTGAGAAATTATTAGGTTTATTTCTTAAAAGTCATTAGTTAAAGAGCATAAATCTAAGGATGTGTTATTAAACATTTAAAACAAACTACCCTATATTAAAATGAATAGCAGGTGGCCCGAAGCTGTACTTAAATAATACATTTGGGATAAATTGACTAGTATTTAGTCAATCCAAAAAGGTGAAAAAAGGAACACAAAAATCTAAATAAAAAAGAGAGAAGGAAATGTAAATAAAAGATAAAATTAATTAGGTAGGGAATAAACAAAAAGTAGGGTTGGTTGATGAGACCAAACACTATCTTAAAGACCACCAAAACAGACAAAGTTTTGATGGTGGAAGAGAGTATGAGAATGAAAGAGTGAGAGAGAGCAAGTAAGAGAGAATATAAACATACAGTATCAGAAACAATAATAGAACACGCACGTATACAGAAGTATCTTTTAAAAACAATAAGAGTTGAGACGAACAACTTTATACCAATATGTTAAAAACCCATGAAATGGATACTTTTATAGGAAAGTATAAATGTCAAGATTGGTTTTATAGGAAGATGACCAAGAAGGCTCATAGAAAAGGCTTTCATAAAAATGGAAATGGTGGTCAATGCTATCTCATTCCCAAAAGCGTCAGACCCACATGACTTTTTAAGGAAACTTTTAGCAGCAATTCAATGAACATGTATTTCCCATTATATTTTAACTTTTTCAGAAAAAAAAGGAAAGCCACACAAGTCAATTTATAAGGATTGAATAATACTGTTAGGAAAACTGGAAAAGAAAAACACAAAGACGCATTCCTTTGTTTCAAAACTATAAATACAACAAAAATGATTTCCTTGCTGGTTTTACTTCAGGGAAATATGGATTCATCTTTGTGGTTAGTACAAATTCAACTTTGTGGTTAATAAAGTTTAAGGAGACTATAATTTTAAAAGCACAATAAGCCAATATAATACTCCCCATTGACTTTTTCAATACTTGGTCTGCAGTTATAACGGCTGAAAAAGTAAACATTAAGGCAAATATTTTTTTAAATGTTGGAGGAACATTATAGGAGAAACTAGCATTTACTAATTTTTTCTTGGCAAAGTTTGCTTGGCAGAATTTCAGGCTGATCCTTAGATTATATTTCGCTTTAAGAAGCAAGGTAAGACTCCATCTTTATTATTTTCTTTAACTGACTATGAAGTTGTTCCAATTTACCATGACTGATTAGAAACAACTTTATTATAAAAATGTGTTTCCATTTGTCTTGCATCTATCTGTTCACTCTATTTAGTTCTATGGATATGGCCATCCATTTTCACCATTACTCACTCTTGTAGTTAAAAATGCCTTCAGATAAATACAATGGCATGTTTTTCTCACAAAACAATAAGTCAAGAGGTAGATGGCTGATGATGCTTTTTGTTTAGTTCATTTTGTCAAAAACGAGTCCTCTGACATTCTTTTGGCCTTTTCAACAGGAGAACAAGATGGCCATTGTGCTCTTGTTCAAGGCAAAAAGAAGGAAGAAAGAAGGCGGAATCACTTCATGAGTCCTCCCTCAGCTCAGCTCTGCGGCTAGGCTTGGGAATACTGCCAGCCATAGCTCCTGCTACTGCCATGTACAAGGAGTTGGACCTGACTTTTGTCACCCAACCACACCACTATGCTTGCATCTTCAGCCGGTCTCTATGGCTGTGTGTGTGTGTGTGTGTGTGTGTGTGTATACTGTGAGTTTCAGTCCCTGCAGCTAAGCACATGCATGCAGTTGCCTGATCCCTGTCCCTAGCTCCCACTGCCATAAATATACCATCAACCAGCTCCCACAGTCAAGCAAGTTCATAGCCCCAGCCTTGGCATCTACTGCTACCTGCCTGCCCTGGTCCTTTGCCACTAGACCCATAGACACTGATGAAAACCTTAACAACCCTCACTGCCACTGTAAACCTTCTGTATCTCTTGCCACCAAGGACCATGCAGTTTCTAATATCACAAACTCTAGTTCTCTGAGCCCACAAGACACTGTACCCCCACCAAGACTTGGAGCCATTGTACACCCTTGAACTTGGTGATCTGTGTCACTAGACCCAGTGCCACAGTGTGTGCCAGTGTTTTCTACTCCCCACAAGTGAAGGTCTTTTCTTACTGAAGCTAGTCCCTGAAGTCTAGAAGAAATGACTGCCTCTTTAAATGTGTAGACACCTATACAAGGCTACAAAAATCACAAAAATCATGGAATGATCAAAGAATCACAGTAAACTTCCAGTAACTGACAACAATATTGGAGACTCATAAATTACCAGGTCAAAAAATTAAAAATAATTTTTCTATAGAAGCTCAATGGGCTGTAAAATAACATAGATACTCAATTTAACAAAGTCAGGAAAGCAATACAAGATCAAAACAAGAAGCTTAACAAAGAGATAGAACATAAAAAAAGAACCAAATGAAAAATTTAAAGATGAAGAATACAATGGCTAAACTACAAAATGCAATAGAGAGCTTCAATAGCAAACTAAATCACAAAGAAAAAGAATATGAAAACTTGAAGACAGATAATTTGAAATCATCTAGTTAGAGGAGAAGAAAGGGGAAAAAAAGTATGAAAAACAATGACGGTCTACAAGATCCATGGCACACCATCAAGAGACCTAACATCCACATTATAGAATTTTTGGAAGGTGAAGAGAAAGAGAAAGGGACAGAAAGCTTATTTTTCAAGAAACAATGACTGAAAGCTTTCTAATACTGGGGAAAGAAAATATAAATATTCAGGTATATGAATCTCAAAGATCTCTAATCAGAGTCAACCCACAGAAGACTTCAGCCAAATACATTAGAATCAAACTGTCAAAAATCAAAGACAAGGAAAAATCTGAAGGCAGCATTGAAACTATATTAAGTTTATCAGTGGATTTCTTAGCTGAAATACTGCAGGCCAGAGGAGTCTGGGATTCAAGATACTGAAAGATTTAAAACAAAACAAAAGCTACCAACCAAGAATATTTTATCTGGCAAAACTGTCCTTTATAAATGAGTTGGAGATAAAAACTTTCCCAACTAACAAAAGCTGAGAGATTACATCACCACTTGACCTGCCTTAAAAGAAATGCTAAAGAACATTTTTAAAGCAAAATAAAGGCCGCTAACTAGTAACATGAAAACATTTAAAAGTATAAAACTCACTGGTAGATAGTAAATAAACAGCCAAATTTAGAATACTCTACTACTGCAACTCTGGTATATAAATCACGTATAATCTAGTATAATGTTTAAAAGACAATGTAATAACTGTAGCTACAATAACTTTTAACAAATACATAGTATAAAGAGTTATAAACAATGTCAACAAAAAAGGTAAAATGTGAGGGGAGAGTGAGCTAAAAGCACAGAGCTTTTGTATGTGATCAAAATGAAGTTATCAGCTTAAAATAGATAAATTTAACACTAAAATGATTATGTATATGTCATGGTAATAATGAAGCAAAACCCTATAATATAAACACACACACACAAATCAAAGCATACCACTGTAGAAAATCTTCAAATCACAAAGGAAAAGATCAAGAGAGGAAGAAAGCAACATGACACTTACAAAACAAGAAGAAAAAAATTAATAAAATGGCAACAGTAAACCCTTACCTATCAGTGATTATTTTAAATGTAAGTAGACTAAATTCTCCAAACAAAAGTCATTGAGTGGCCAGAGTGATAAACAAAAACAAGACTCAATTATATTCTGCCTGCAAGAGACTGGCTTTACCTTTAATGACTCACACAGGCTGAAAACTAAGGTCTGACCAAAGGTCTTCTGGGCAAGTGGAAACCCAAAAAGAGCAGAGGTAGCTGTACTTATATCAAACAAAATACACTTCAAAGTAAAAACTGCAAAACAAGACAAGGAATATCATTATATAATGTAAAATGGTCAATTCATCAAGATGACACAACAATGGATATATACGCATTCAACATCAAAGCACCTAAATATATAAAGCAAGTAGTAATAGATCTGAAGGGAGGTGGGGGGAATGGAGAGAGAGAGAGACCAACTATAAAAATAGCAGAGGATTTCAATTGTCCACTTTTAGCAATAGAAAGATTACACATACAGAAAAACAGTAAGAAAAACGTTAAACTTTAACCATAATTTAGGCAAAATGCACCTAAGTGGTATATGCAGAACATTTCATTTAGCGGCAGCAGCATACACATTCTTTTCAAATGTGCATGAAACATTTTCCAGGAGGGATGATTTGTTGGGTTACAAAACAAGCCTTAACAAAATTTAAAAGACTGAAATAATATCAATTATCTTTGCTGACCACAATGAGTTGAAACTAGAAATCAATAACAGGAGGAAAATGAAAAATTCACAAATATATGGAAATTAAACCTGTTCCTGAGCAATTAAGGAGTCTAAGAAGAAATAAAGCAGAAATTTGAAAATATCTTGAGACAAATGAAATGGAAATACAGCATACCAAAACTTATGAAATGTAACAAAATCAGTTCTAAGAGGGATGTGTGTAACAATAGACTCCTAAATTAAAAAAGAAGAAAGATCTCAAATAAGCAACCTAACATTTCGCCTCAAGGAACTAGACAAAGAAGAACAAATCTAAGCCCAAAGTTAGTACATATGAGAAAGAAAATGAAAAGGTCAGAGAAAAAATCAATAGAGACTAGAAAACCAATAGAAAAGATCAATGAAACAACAGGAAAGAGCTGGTTTCTAAGAAAGATAAACGAAATTGGTAAATTAGCTAGACATAAAAAAAGAGGTGACTCAAATGAAATCAGAAATGAAAGAGGAGACAATACAGCTGATGCCAGAGAAATATAAAGCATTATAAAAGACAAATATGAACAATTATACACCAGCAAATTGGATAACCAAGAAAATACACATAAATTCCTGGAAACATACAACAAAATACAGACCAAAAATGAGTAAGAAGAGTTAATTAATAATCATAAATCTTTTTTTTTTTTAATGTGGATGCCCTTTATTGCGAGCTAACAGCGAGCTTATATTTCTCTCTACAAGGGAAATAATCTCTGCATGTTGCTGTCACAGAGCAAGTTAAAATCGTCATTACAAAACAAATCACTTATAACAAATTACATGGATTTTTTGTGATGTTAAAACAATGCTTAAGTTTAAGTATTCTTCTCTGTGCTTGGCTAATGTTCTCTCTAAGGGTAGAGACTATTTCCACCCAAAACAACATTATCCCAACACAATGATGCTACCCTGTAAAAAAAACAGTCCCCGCAACTGTTAATATAAAATCTTAAAATTATAAAATTATAAAGCTTCTCATTAAACAACTTTAAAACAGAACTTATATCCCAAATTAACTAATACATATTATGATCTTTCTAACAAATTTAACTCTTTATAAACTTAATTTCCTTATTCAAATTATCCAGGGAAACAGGTTATTTCCATAATAAAGTTTCTGGGGGCCAGAACAACAGTTTCTGGCCCAGGGCTTTGGAGCAGTCTTTGTGTGGAAGAATGTGCACCTGGGGACCCATCCACACCTGGTGAAACACCTGGTGCAGACAGGTGCAGACGTTTCTTTCTTCATGGATGAGGCACTCTTGGTCTTTCAGGCCCCTTTGGTAGTTTCCTCTTGTCGAATTCCTTCATTGTCTTCCTATTTGGAACATTTTATTTCTAAGGAAAAAACAGCTTGGAAGAAACTTTCAGTGATGTTTTTCAGGCCTCAAGGTAGTTTCCGTTGTTAGATAAAATCTGTTTTACTCACTTAAATTCTACATCTAAACTCCTCAACTTCTTATATACTAAAACTTTAATATGCATCCCAAACCCTAAAAAACAAACTTATAAATCACCTACATATAAACTTTCACTTACACTTAAATCTTATGCCTATGATTATAAACTTATGGAACCTTATGTCTAAACACCATAACTACAACTATAAATAATAAGTAAAAATGTTCAAAACAATTCTTTGCTTAAACAGAATCAGAAACTTCTTTTTACCAGGTGTTAGTCACAAATCCTAACCCTGTCAATCTGGTGGGCCTCCAAGGCTGGCTCCCAACACTCAGCCTTCCAAGTAGCTGGAACTACAGGTGCGCGCTACCACGTTCGGCTAATTTTTTGATTTATTGTAGAGATGAGGTCTCGCCAAGTTGCCCAGGCAGGTCTCGAACCTGCGGGCTCAGGCAATTCACTCGCCTTGGCCTCCCAAAGTGTGGGATTACAGGCTGAGCCACCAAACCCGGCCAAAAGATATAATTTTTGAAAATCAAACTTATATTATTACAATTAAAAGCACACTTTTTGTTGCAATAGCTTGAGGGATACAAATAGTTTTTGGTCTGGTCTTTAAAAGTTCCCACTACCCCCACCTGTGCACATTGTACCCAATAGGTGATTTTTCTGTCCCTCTACCCCTTCCCCTGCCCCCTTCTGAGTCTCCAGTGTACATCATTCCATTCTCTACTTCTTTATATATCCTTAGTTTAGCTCCCACTTATAAGTGAGAATATGTGGTGTCTGGTTTTCTGTTCCTGAGTTAGTTCGAGTTTGTTAAAAGCACACATTTTGACAAGTAACATTTGTTTCATTATTTTGAAACTATTTCACTTTCAAAAAATCTATTTCCAGGTTTTGATTTGCTTGCTCTAGTGAACTCATCTCTAGATACTAAATTACAGGCTCACACTCTTGGATGTGTCTAAGGAGTAGTGTAATTACACCCTCCCCTAACTCCCTGACTGGCAGACAATACTCCTCCAAGCCCTAATAAATCTGGTTTAGGATTCATTTAACTGTATTTTAACAAATACAAATTGGGAGCTATATATTGCTCTGCAGGACTTATTTTAGGTCTTATGTTCGTTATAAGATACACTATTAAAAGGATTTGATAGTTCTTGGCAAATGATATCTTATTTCATGGGATACCTGAAAATGATCTTAGCAATCATTGAATTAAATAGTCTCATTTCATTAAAGAGAAAATGTGGCTTCAGTTTTATTTGCAGGTGGAAAAAGAAGAGGAGGTGGCCAATTTTGACTCTGATGACTAAAAGTTAATTAATAGAAATGCTTAAATAAAGAAAAGCAGAGCCGGGCACAGTGGCTCATGCCTATAATCCCAGCACTTTGGGAAGCAGAAGCAAGAGGATTGCCTGAGCCCATGGGTTCGAGACCAGCCTGGGCAATATAGTGAGACCGCGTCTCTACAATAAATCAAAAAATTGGCACGCGCCTGTAGTTCCTGCTACTTGGAAAGCTGAGGAGGAAAGGTCACCAGAGCCCAGCAAGTCAAGGCTGCGGTGGCTGTGAGTGTGCCACTGCACTCTGGCCTGGGTGACAGAATGAGACTCTGACTTAGAAAAAAAGAAAAATTAAAACAGTTCTGAAAGCGATGTGATGGAGCATGCTAGCTGTACCCTAGTATCTCTCCCCCCGCCCTTTATTTTAAATAACAGTCAATCCCCAGTTTTTGCAGAACACAAGGTTGCCTAGAATAAAATCTATATATTTTATCCTCTCTGCAGCTGAGTACAGTCATATAATACCAGCAGAGAGAGTGCAAGCAGGTTCCAAGAATTGCTTTTTCTTCCCATCTTTCCATCTTCCAATTGGGTGGAATGTAGCCTTAATAACTGACATTCTAGCAGGTATCTTGTACCATGAGCTGGTGAAGAGAATGGAATCATGCACAGCAGAGGAATAAACCAGAAGGAAAGTAGATCCCTGACCCAGTGTCTTCCAATCAGCTCTTGAGCAACTACATCTGTCAAAATGAAATAGAATTGGACATAAGTTAAAGACAACAGTATAGGTTCCTGCGGTAGGAGAAACAGACTTCAGTATAAACCGTGCTCAGCTCTCATCCAGACTGTAATGATTGGGAGTTTTAAGAGAGCAGAAAGAAATGGGGCTAAGACAAAGTCAGGGGAGGGGAAAATTATAAAAGCTGGGTGAAGGAGATTGTGAACTGTTAGGCAAGACAGGTGTTGGGTTAGGGTATAACTTTGCAGTTTTCACTGTAACAAACAATTCATTTTGGGGGAAGCATTAAGTTATCTCAGCTAAGAAGTTAATGGGGCTGGTTCATCCCAGGGACATGGACTTGAGGTGCTAGAAATTGCATTAGTGTTTATTCAAGTCTCTAGCAGGAGGAGGATGAAATCCTTTGTGCCAACAGTTTGCGGTTCTCATAGGCCAAGGGTTAGGCCTAGTTGAAAAGAAGTCTCAGAGGAACTTGAGTAAAGTTTGTTCAAGGAGATAGTTGGTCACTCCAGACATCCTGAATATAAAAATTAAATTAATTTTGAAGTCATTAAACATTATCTAGGTTTTCTGAGCTGATTTCTTACTAATTATAATCAATACAAGTTGTTTTCTTTGAAATAGATTACTCCAAATATGGATGATGGATTTTATAATGGAAGATGGCAGGCAGAGAGTTGATATTTGATGGTGAAGTTAAGGAAAGAGATTAGGATTTGTAGGAAATTAACAAAACTAGTATGGACACATCTGTGAAGTTGAACTTCTCAGCAAAGGTTAAGAATGGCTGAGGAAGATAAAACAGGGATAAAATCTAGAGCTATGCCTACCTTTAGTTATATGTCTTCAATTGATTTTTCAAGATTGAAGTTGGATTTTCTTTGCTTCATTTATCTTTTAATTTCTCAAAAGAGAACTGGCTTGTGGGTAAAAGATCTAGCAGTTGTTTGGTAAACATATTTAACTGGAAGAATATTGTATTGCATTTTATTCTCAAAACCAATTCTTAACACTTAGTGGATCATAAGTTCATTTCTCTTCATTTTTAATTTTTTCTTTTTGTTATCTAATTTGAAGATTTTTAAGACTCTTGTTGCTGTGAAACATTTTTATCTTGATTTATTTTTATTTCTAAGTGCTTCTAATCATTTCTTTAAATCTTATGTGCTTATGTGTAATCTGATAGATACAAGAAAGAAACTAGTTTTCACTACAATATTTAAAAAGCTTTGTATAATCTACAATATTCATATATGTATCTTTAGTCTAACATTGTTATTGGGTATTTCTCTCAGATATCATATTAACTTCATTTTTACATGCATTATTGTAGTCAGTGAGTTTAGTAATATTCGGATGATTGACCTAAGGATAGCAATAGAGGTTAAACAAACAATATTTTCCTAATTGAAACTTGGATCTCTATATTAAATCCTCTTCCTAGAGACTGAAGAAATAAGAGAGTAAGTATTGAGACTTTTGAGGAAGAAACAAGCAACTCTATGGCAGAAGTGTGAACATCTTCTCTAATATTGACTCTGGTTGACTAGTTGATTTTTACAGCGTCCAAATATACCACCTCTACTAAAAAGTGTCTAAATATCACCAAACTGATGAATGAAAAGAATGGACTCAACAGCATAGTGAGTAAAATCTGGAATTTTTATCTATAATTGTTTCCTCATCTGCCTCAAGCACTCTCAAAAAAGGCATGATAAGAAGAAAAATTACTTTTACTTGTAAATGGATAATTTATAATTGTATCAAGTTATGAGATACAAAGAGAAGATATAATTTTATGAGTATAATATGGAACAATTACATCAAACAATTACATCAATTCCCCCAATACTTAACATTTTGTGTGGTAAGAACATTTGAAAATTACTATCTTAGCATTTTTGAAGTGTACAGTATTCCATTATTAACTATATTCACCACGCTGTGCAATAGAACTTCAACAGGTCAATGCTGGGGTGGCCTTCCAAGTAGCTGTTGCAGCTCTTTTTTTTTTTTGGAATTGGATCTCACTCCGTTGCCCAGACTAGAGTTCAATAGCATGCTCGAGGCTACCCCAGCGTCACCAGCTGGGTTCCGGGTATCCTTCGGTCTCAGCCTTCCAAGTAGCCGGAACTACAAGCACGCACTACCACGCCCAGCTAATTTGTGATTTATTGTAGAGATGAGGTCTCGCCAGGTTGCCTGGGCTGGTCTTGAACCCGCAGGCTCAGGCAATCCACTCGCCTTGGTCTCCCAAATTGCTGGGATTACAGGCTGAGCCACCAAGCCTGGCCTTGATTCCTTTCGTAAGTGTCCACTGTTAATATAGAAATGTTACTAATTTTTTCACGTTGATTTTGTATCCTAAAAATTTATTGCATTTATTTATTTATTTATTTGGGGGCGAGGGGTTTGAGTTGGAGTCTCACTCTTGTCACCCAGACTGTAGTGCAGTGGCCACTCCCGGCCACTGCAACCTCGACCTGCTGGGCTTCGGTGATCCTTCTGCCTCAGCCTTCCAAGTAGCTGGAACTACAGGCGCACGCTACCACGTCCGGCTAATTTTTGATTTATTGTAGAGATGAGGTCTTGCCAAGTTGCCCAGGTGGGTCTCGAACCCGTGGGTTCAGGCAATCCACTCACCTCGGCCTCCCAAAGCATGGGATTACAGGCTGAGCCACTGAACCTGGCTGAAATTATTTATTAATTCTAACAGCTTTTAAAATAAAGTCTGTTGGGTTTTGTATATATACCATTACATCATTAGCAAAAAGTGACAATTTCACTGCTCCCTTTTCTATTTAGATGTCATCTATTTCTTTCTCTTGCCTAATTGTTCTGTCAAGAACTTTCATTACTATGTTGAGTAGAAGTGATGAGAGTGAGCATACTTGTTTTACTCCAAATCTTAGAGTAAAAGCTTTCAATGTTTCACTGTTGAGCATATTGTTAGCTGTGAGCTTTTCATAAATGGCTTGTATTTTGCTGAGATGCTTATACTTAATTTGGTGAGATAATTTTTTTGTCATGAAAAGATGTTTAATTTTATCAAATGCTTTTTCTGCTTCTAATATGATGCTCATATTTTTTGGTCTTTTATTCTGTTAATGTGATGTATCATGTTTATTGATTTATATATGTTGAACCATTCTTGCATTTCAGGAATAACTCCTAACTGAAATTGATCACATTGGATGGTTGTTTTAATGTTGTTGAATTTGTAGTATGTCATTGAGGATTTTTGCATATATATATATTTTAAGGATATTGGCATGTAATTTTCTTTTCTTGTAATGTCCTTGACTGGTTTTGATATCTGGTAATGCTGGCCTTGTAAGAGGAGTTTGAAAGTATTCTCTCCTCTTCAGTTTTGTGAAGAGTTTGAGGATTGGTGTTTATCCTTTTATAAACATTTGTTAGAATTCAGCTATAAAGGCATCATAGCCAGGGCTTTTCTTTGTGAGAGACTTTATCATTGATTCAGTTTCCTTACTCATTATTTGTCTGTTTTTATTTCCTCATGATTCAGTCTTGGTAAGTTGTATTTGTCTGGGAATTTGCCCATTTCTTCCAGGCTGTCCAATTTGTTGATATATAATTATTCATAGTATTTTGTGATGACTCTTTGTATTTCTGGGGTACCATTTGTAATGCCTTATCTTTAATTTCTGAATTTATTTTTTTGAGTCTTCTTTTGTTAGCCTCACTAAAATTTTTTTAATTTTGTTTGACTTTTCAAAAAACCAATACTTTGTTTCATTGATCCTTTTAAATATTTTTCTGATTACTAATTCATTCATTTCTTTTTTTTTTTTTTTTTTTGAGTTGGAGTCTCCCTCTGTCACCCAGACTGGAGTACAGTGGCCGCTCCCGGCCACCGCAGCCTCGACCAGCTGGGCTCCCGCGATCCTTCCGCCTCAGCCTTCCGAGTACCTGGAATTACAGGCGCGTGCTACCGCGCCCGGCTGATTTTTTGATTTATTGTAGAGATGAGGTCTCGCCAAGTTGCCCAGGCGGGTCTCGAACCCGCGGGCTCAGTCAATCCACTCACCTCAGCCTGCCAAAGGCACGGGATTACAGGCTGAGCCACCGAGCCCGGCAATTCATTCATTTCCATTCGATCTTTATTCCCTTACTTCTACTGACTTTGCACTTAGTTTATTGTTTTTGTTTCTGTTTTTTGTTGGAGTCTCATTCTGTCGCCCAGACTGGAGTGCAGTGGCACGCTCCAGGCCATCGCAGCCTCAACCTGCTGGGCTCCAGCGATCTTTCTGCCTCAGCCTATAGCTGGAACTATAGGCGTGTGCTACTATGCCCCGCTAATTTTTTATTTATTGTAGAGATGAAGTCTCCCCAAGTTGCCCTGGGTCTTGAACCCGCGGGCTCAGGCAATCTACTTGCCTCGGCCTCCCAAAGTGTTGGGATTACAGACTGAGCCACCAAGCCCAGCCTAGTTTATTGTTTTAAGGCTTAACATTAAGCTGATTATTGGAGATCTTTCTTTTTTTCTGATGTAGGTATTCATTGCTATAAACTTTTGTCTTTATAATTGCTTTTGCTATAGCCTATAAGTTTTGGCATGTTGTGTTTCCACTTTTGTTTATCTTCATATATTTTTAAATTTTGATTTTAATTTTTTCATTGACCCATTTGTTGTTGAAAAGCATATTTAATTTTCCATATTTGTGAATTTTCCAAAACTCTGCTTGTTGCTAATTTCTAGTTTTATTCCATTGTGATCAGAAAAAGATACTTGATGTAATTTCATTTTTCTTAAGTTTTCTGAGAATTTTTTTGTGCCCTGGCATAATATCCATCCTGGAAAACGTTCGTGGGTGCTTAAAAAAATGTGTACTCTGTTGCTGTCGGGGGTAATGTTTCGTATATGTCTGCAAGGTCCATTTGCTCTGATACATTCTTTATGTTGAAGTCTCCTTACTAATTTTCTGTATGGATAATCTATTCATTGTTAAAAGTGGGGTACTGAAGTCCTCTCCTATTTTTGCATTGCAGTCGATCTCTCCTTTCAGATCTTTTAATATTTGTTTTATATATGAGGGAAGACCTCCAAAAATGAAACTGTCTTTTGGAGGGTGGAACCCTTGTAGTACAGGCTTCCTCCACTAGGTAACTGTTCTAGGAACACATCAGCATCAGTGTACCAGTTAGTGTTGTTGTGAGACGCTGCGTTTGGTTTCAGTGAAATATTTTTGGAGATTCTTTCAAGGTATTGCCTATTTCATGATGGGTGATTTCTGAGTGCACCTGCCCCATACCACCTGAGTGTTTAGCAGTTTTTGACTAAAAATGGCATGAGCCCCATGCTCTACCCTCCCTATTCACCTGATGTCACCCTGAACATTTTCTGTTTGTTTCCCTGGAAGAAAAATGTCCTCAAAGGGAAACATTTGGCTGATGTGGATGAGGTGAAACAAAAAATGGCAGAAGCACTAAAAGACATCAAAGATGATGAATTAATAAACTGTTTTGAGCAGTGAAAAAGGTGTCTCAATAGGTATATTGCATCAGATGGAGAGTACTTTGATGGTGGTTGAAGTTGAAACATGTAAGAATAAATACACAACTTTTTGTAAATAAATTCCGTTTTGGGGGATCCCCCTCCTCATATTTAGGTGCTTTAATATTGGGCACATATATATTTACAATTGTTATATCTTGTTTATCATGTATAATGTCTTTCATAGTCTTATTTTAAAGTTTTTGACTTAAAATCTACTTTTTTTTTTTTTTTTGAGTTGGAGTCTCACTCTGTCACCCAGACTGGAGTGCAGTGGCTGCTATCGGCCACTGCAGCCTCGACCTGCTGGGCTCCGGTGATCCTTCTGCCTCAGTCTTCCAAGTAGCTGGAATTACAGGCACGCACTAACATGCCCGGCTAATTTTTTGATTTATTGTAGAGATGAGGTCTCTCCAAGTTACCCAGGCGGGTCTCGAACCTGCGGGCTCAGGCAGTCCACTCACCTCGGCCTCCCAAAGCGTGGGATTACAGGCTGAGCCACCAAGCCCGGCCTCTACTTTTTTTTCTAGTAGAAGTATATCTAACACTGCTCTCTTTTAGTTTCCATTTGTGTGGAATATGTTTCTTCTGTCCTTTCACTTTCAGTCTGTGTATATCTTTGAAGATGATGTATCTTATGGACAAGATAATGTTTTTTTCTTTTTAAGATTTTAAATCCATTTAGTCACTCTATCTTTTTATTGTGTAATTATCCCTTGTTGTTCTCAAAAGTTTGGTATTTTCTTGTCTTTGATTTTTATAGTTTGATTACTGTTTGCCTCAATAGTGTACTCCTCTTTTGGTGAATTTTTATTCGAGATTTCTGCTTTTTATACCTGGGTGTTGGCATCTATTTTCAGATTAAGGATGTTTTCATACAAATTAAAAAAAAAATACTTTCTGATCCTTTTCTCCTTTCTTCTTCTTTTGAATATATTTTTATGTAATGATTTTGTCTTTTGATAGTTTTTTATAATTCCCTTAGGCTTCTTCATTCTTTTTCATTCTTATATTCTTTCACTCTCATTTTGGGTAATTTCAAATGGTCTGCCTTCCAGCTCACTGAGTCTTCTGTTGGATTGAGTCAGCTGTTGAAGTGTTCTGTTAAATTTTTCAGTTCAGTCATTGTATTCATCATCTCTAGGATTTCTATCTAATATTTTTTATTGTTTTTATTTTCCTGTCAAACTTCACTTTTTTAGTCTATTGTTTTCCCATTTTTATTGAATGTTCTATCTGTAATTCTTATAGTTTACAAAACTTCTTTATGAATGTTAATCTGATTTTTTTTTGTCAGTCATTTCATAGATCTCCTTTTCCTTCAGGTTCATTACTGGAACTTTATTAGTTTTTTTGGGAGGTGTCATGATTCCCTGGTTACTTGTAATCCTTGTGTCCTTGTCTTGTTTTCTACATATTTGAGATTGCTTCTTTTCCTATCCTTTAAAGGTGTTCTTTGTCAGGGATAGACCTTCACTATGTAGTCTAGCTGGTGATTCTGGATGAATCTGCCTTTGACAACCCCAGGCAGGCAGAGATTATATTGTCTTTAACTGGCTAGAGCAATGCCTTTGCTCTGATGTTTGGTGAGGCTGCTGGCTAGGCTCCACTGCCCTGACAGACCACTTCTGAGGCTTTGCTATCGGATAGAGCTGGCTGTGTACTGAGATGGCTTCTGGTGAGGTTGCTCATGAGACATATTTTCTGACTGGACAATGCCACTATTTGCAATCTGAAGTTAACTGGAGCTATAGGCTGGTCTTTTAAGATAGGTAGAGTCACTGTTCCAGATAGCAGGGACAAGAGATTATGCTCCTTTGAAATTTCAGAATTGAGGATTGAAATCCATGAAGGTGAGAGTATTCCTGCACATACAGTATTGCTGGATGGGCTTATTTATTTGGTGGAGCAACTTGCGTTCATGTTTCAACCTGGTCTAGCCTTTATACTTCTCTGATTTTTGTGGAGGTGGAAGTCTTCCTGACTCGTTAGGGTTAAGTGTGCTTTTTTTTTTTTTTAAATATTTATTGCCCACTATAAATAGATCGGTTTCGCCCAGGCGTTAAGTGTGCTTTTAGCTGAGTGGAGCTGCTGCTTGAATTCCCAGGTCAAGCATGTTTAGCTCTTTCACATCTTGGAAATCCACAGACCACTGCTTGCCTTTCCAGGTCAAGCTTGTCTAGCCCCTTAACTTGTCTGTAGTCTAAGGATGTGAGAGTCTCCCTGCCTGGGTTGGGTAACTAGGTGAGCTTTTTGAGGCCTGTCTAGCATTTTTGCTTCTTTGAAATGGTGTTTAGAGAAGATCTGCACCTGGGCTGTGTGGAAAATCTGGCTAAAGACTCAGGCCTGAAAGACTTGTATACTGTGTTTCCTACAGTGTAGTGTTATTGATTAATTTCTACGGTGTTTCATCTCCATTGACTGGAATGCAGAGCAACCACCAAGATCATAGGTCGATTGCTGTGAGTCCCACCCCATTCCTTGTTTCTAGCTGACTTTAGGGGGTCAAGCCTTGCTGGTGCTCCCAGTGTTTCCCGTTGGATATGACAGGAGTGAGCTTTCTGTGGAGGGTTCCAAAATAATGAGAAAGTTGAATGTTTAACTCCAATTCACTTTTCCTACTATAGAAACTGGATCCAGGGGGATTTTCTGTGTATAGTGCTATGCCAGCTTGAGGCAGAGATGACGTGGTTTAAAAGAACCATTCCTCTTACCTTTCTGTTGTGTGTGTGTATGTGTGTGTGTGTGTGTGTGTGTGTGTGTGTGCGTGTGTGTGTGTGTTGTTTTTCTCAGTTCTGTGGTCCAAGGGGTTGTTTCAGTGTTACCCCAAGTTCTGTGATATTCAAGTTGATACTCTGGTCGGTGAATAGTTGCTAGCTGGAATTTTGTGGGGGCAGTAAAGCCAGAAAGCACCTATTACACCATCTTGCTGATGTCATTCCTCTGTTTCTTAACATCACTTTTTATATGGGAACTTTAGAAAAGAAAAATTACCCATATGATTATTAAGCTATGGTTATAATTATAAATATTTCTATTCAATTTAATTTAATAGATATTCAATTGATATCTTCTTGATACCAACAGTACCTAAATACTGTGCTAGACTCAAAGGATACAAAGTGGTTTGAGATCAAACCTCTGAGTACTTAATAAGGAGTATTAAATAAACATATGGTTGCAAGTCACTGCAATTAGTGCTGTGCACAGGGAAATCTAGTAACGAGAACAGGACAACTAACTACTTGTAAGTGTATAGAAGAAATATAACATAGGAAAGAGTATACTGAGGATATGATGGTTATATTGAATAATAGTGAATGAATAAAAAATTATCAGGTGGTAAAAAGAGGAGAAATAGGCTGTGCTTGGTGGCTCAACCTGTAATCCCAGCACTTTGGGAGGCTGAGGCGAGTGGATTGCCTGAGCCCACAGGTTCGAGACCAGCCAAGGCAACTTGGAAAGACTTTGTTTCTACAATAAATCAAAATTTAGTCAGGTGTGGTAGCATGTGCCTGTAGTTCTGCCTACTTGGAAGGTTGAGGCAGAAGGATCACTAGAGCCCAGCAAGTCAATGCTGGGGTGGCCGCGAGTGCGCTACTGTTCTCCAGTCTGGGCGACAGAGTGAGACTCCAACACACACACACACACACACACACACACACACACACACACACACAAAATAAGAGAAATATGTAGATAAGGAAGCATTTGCTATTTGGAGAAGTTACAAGTATTAAAGATAGTTTAAACAAAGATGGTATATGGAAGACAGACAGAAGAGTTTTAAAAGGTAGAAGAAGCCAGATCATTTATTCCATAATAAAAAATTTACAACAACATAAATACAATAGAATATTTTAAGTAGGAGAGTGTATTAGGTTTTCAAAAGAAACAGAAGCAATAAGATATAGAAATATAAAAGAAGATTTATTATGAAAATTGTCTCACAAGACAATGAAAGTCAAAAAGTAGCTTGATATATTGTCTGCAAGCTGGAGAACCAAGGAAACTGGTGGTGTAATTCAGTTTGAGTTTGACAACCTGAGACCTAGGGGAGCCAATAGTATAACTCCTAGTCTGAGGCCAAAGGTTTTATAGGCAGTAAGGTCAGAATGCTGGTACATGTCTCAGTGTCTGAAAAATTAGGAGATCCAATAACTGAGGGCAGGAGAATATGAGTGGACCAGCTCAAGAGGAGAGAAAGAAAATTCACCCTTCTGCCTTTTTGTTCTATTCTGGCCTCAAGGAATTAAATGATTCATGCTCATACTACTGAGGGTATATCCTCTTTACTGAGCCTACTGATTCAAATGCCAATATTTTCTGGAAACACCCTCATAGACACAGCAAGAAATAATGTTTTTCCATTCATCTGGATATTGTTTAGCTCACTCTAGTTAACACAAAATTAACCATCACAGAAAGTAATGACTGAGATTTGTGGTTTATATATATGATCTGGATAGCATTGAGAACTTAGGAGCTAGGAGAGTAGAAAAGATGAAGTTATGAAAAAGGTGTAGGGAGAATGTTAAGGCTGTGCTTAAACCCATAAAGGAGGCTGATGTTAGTGAAAAGGTGCTCACAGAGTAATGTCTGAATTCATGTTATGGTAGTAGAAGTGAAGAAGGATAGAAGGAGTTGACACACAGTAAACAGATAGATTTAAAGAACTGAATTTTGCATGTTCTCACTCATAATCAAGTCTTAATCATTGGTCACACAAAACAAGGGTGGGATTGGCAGATGCTGGACACTGCTGGGGAGGGAGGCAGGCAAATGGCAGCACGCTGGGTACCTGCTCCACTATCAGGGGGAGAGAAGGCAAGCTAAAAGCCCAAACTTCACCTGCATGCAACTTACTTATGTCATAAATTCTCACTTACACACAACAACTCTGGAAGGATCGCCTGAGCCCAGCAGGTCAACGCTGGGGTGACTGTGAGCATGCCATTGCACTCCAGCCTGGGCAACGAAGTGAGACTGCAACTCAAAAAAAAAAATTTTTTTTAAAGCAGATTAAAACAATTGGTGACTGATGGGAAATGGAAAATGAGAGAAAAATAAGTGGTTGGAATGATTCTCATGTTTTGTGCTAGGTAAAACCCAATATTCATTCTGTTAAAGAATTTAGAAGGGTTACCATGAATCTATATAAATTCAAGAATATAAATTGTAAGAGGAGTAGGAAGGGAAAGGGGGATGGAGAATTACTTGATGGGTACAATGTACAATGCTTGGGAGATGAATTCACTAAAAAACAAGACTTCACTATTATGTAATATATACATGTAACAAAATTACACTTGCACCCTTTAAATTTACACAAATAAAAAAACTTATAAGAAATTCATGAATACCATTTTAGGCAGAAAAACTAAAACCATCAACTAAAAAAAGCTGATGAATTGTGGCGCAAGGTAATTCACAATGAATTTGATCAAACATCGTTATCTCTAAACTTTTAAAAGTCACATAAAAAATCATGATTACTACTTAAGATGTTTATAGTTTCTAATATATACCATGTCGTTAACATGAGCAAAAAATTTGTTTACTTTGACATTTATTTGTTTTTATACACGACTATGAACTCAAAGTATTATGTTCAATGTATCTAACTTTACTCTTTTATTAATGTACTATTAAATGTTTGGCACATGTAAATGACTGAGCATAATCTTAATATCAATATAATGATAAAAACTTATGGAAAGATATATTTATCTTATATTAGGTATTTATATTCAGGCATCAGTGTTGGAGGGTTTCTCAATAGAATCTATACTTCTTGTAGCTGGAGGAAAGAGTGTCTTGATCCGGGTGGGGAAATCTGGGTGGCACACAATAACATCTATAACATTCCTTTATTTATTCCACTTGATTCCACTTGTATCATACAATTTGCTAATATGAGGTCTGACAATTAAGTTCACGAAGTTGCCACCGTGTGCTTACGTTGGCAGCACTATACAAAAAACTTGGTAAGGTTTCATAACCTTGATATATCAGTGTCTCACAGCTGTGTTTGTATTTATGTGTGGTAGTGTCTTGCTGAGTGGTGTTCATTATTGTTGCATATTTTTGTGTATGGTAGCAAGAACATCAGAACTTGAATTAGAGAAATAAACAAAGGTTAAATTTTTGTTAAATCTGGCAAGAGTGGAAGTGAAATCAGGGACATGTTAGTCCAAGTTTATGTGGATAATGTCATGAAGAAAATGGCAGTGTACAAATGAATTACATGTTTTTCTGAGGGGACAGAAAGCACCACTGATGAAGAGATATCAGGACTGCCAGTAACGAGCAGACCTGATGAAAACATTACAAAAGTTCACCAAATTGTATGTCAAAATCATCAGCTGACTGTGAAAAGCATAGCAGACCAAATAGACATTAATAAAGAAGTAGTTAGAAAAATATTAGCGGAAAATCTTGGCGTAAGAAAGATGTGTGCAAAAATGGTCCCAAAGAAGCTCTTGCATCACAACAAAGCACCAGCTCACACAGCACTGCCTGTGGGGGAATTTTTAGCCAGCAAATAAGTAACTGTATTGAAACACCCTCCCTACTCACGTGATCTGATCCCTAATGACTTTTTTCTTTGTCCAAAAATAAAGGAAATATTGAAAGGAAGACATTTTGATGACATTCAGGACATCAAGGGTAAAACAATGACAACTTCGATGGGCATTCCCAAAAAGAATTCCAGAATTTCTTTAAGGTAGACTAATAACATTAATAATCTCACAAACATTAGATTGCTGAAATCAGTGCATAGCTTCCCAAGGGTAGTACTTCAAAAGTAACTGTAGTGATATTCAGCAATGAGGTATGTAGCATTTTTTTTTTAGGATGAGTTCAAAAACTTAATTGTCATATCTTGTAAAGTGCATAAATTTTAAGTAAATAGCTTTATACTTTTTTACACTTGTGATTACTCATGTGGTTACTGTCCAGATCAATATATAAATAATTTATACTGCACAAAAATTGTTCTTGGGCTGTTTCCCAATTAGTTCTCCTTATTTCCAGTTATAACAATTATTCTGAGTTCTATTCATATGTATTATAGTTGGCCTGTTTTAAATTTTATGCAGGTGGTATTTATTAGCTTATTTACTTTTATGTATCTGGGTTCTTAAGATCAATTTAATTTGTGAGATTATTAATGTTGCTGCATGTATCAATATCAATAGTATCCATAGAATTTTGCTAGTATATCAATCCAACTGCTAATAGCACTCAAAAATATCCAGAAAAACATGTACAAAACCTCCATATTGTTTTGAAATATACAAAAATGTACAGTAAAATATAAAATATCTCTACACTGGAAGCCAAAAAAAACTATGGAGTGAAATTAATAAAATCTCAAGTAAAAGAGAAATAGACTATGTTCATGGATTGCAAAACTCAGTATTGTTTAGATACAAATGCTTCATTAATGTTTCTGTACTCTTAGACCAGTTCAGTAAAAATTTCAGCATTATTTTTACAAAAGATATTGACAAGTCCCGAAACTGAAATTTACACGGAAATGAAAATGACCTAGACAACCAAATAATCATTAAGAATCTTTGAGGAATATTTACACTACTTACTACCACGGGTTCCAACATTGCTACTGTATTAAGATAGTGTGGTATTGCTATAAAGGCAGATAAACTCAGAAATACTATATTATATCATTATATTACGTTACACATATTTCTAAAGATTATAATATACATTGTTGTATTTTTCCTGTTAATATGAAGAATTACATTAATTACATTTAAAATATTAAACTAACCTTGCACTTCTTGAATAAACTTTATTTGGTGATGATTTATTGTGTTACACATGGTTGATTTTGACTTAGTAGCATTTTATTTGGGAGTTTTCACATGTATGATTATGAAAGAAATTGTTCTTTGAAACAATTCTTAGAAAGACCTCGTTTATTTAGATCAGGGTTATAGCCATCAGGTTGTCAAGTGTTCCTCTTTTTTATTTTTTATTTTCTGGAAAAAATCATTTAACATTGGCTGTTTCCCATTTAAAAGCTTAGAATAGACTGAGTATGATGGCTTGCACCAGTAATCCTGGTGCTTTGGGAAACCAAGGTGGGAGGACTGCTTGAGGTCAGGAGTTTGAGACCAACCTGGGCAACATAGTAAAACCCTGGATCTAAATTTTTTTTCTTCAAAGTCTGTGTACAGAGATGTGTATATTAAGCACTTTACAACTCTCAGGGGTGCCATTTATATAATGGAATTGTAGATTTGCATATATTTTATGATAGTTTGTCAGAAGATGGCATCACACAGTTCCTTCCTCTAACAAAATCAGTATATTGCAATAGTGTTCTGGGAGAGGGAAGTGTCTCGAGGAAGGGACTTCCCTTTCTTTCTTTCTTTTTTCTTTCTTTCTTTCTTTTTAACTTTTTTTAAATTTTAAAGATGAGGAGTACAATTCAGGGTTAGGTATACAAATGTTCATTACTCAGGTACCCTTGTTGATGAGGTGTGCCCCCCACCCCGGCAGATTCCCACTACTGTCAATCCTTCATCCCCCCACTCTAAGTTTTTTTTAAAAGCCAACCCTGGTGGTACACACCTATGGTCTAAGACTAAGGTGGGAGGATCACTTGAACCCAGGAATTCGAGGATGCAGTGAGCTACCATCATGACACTGCACTCTAGCCTAGGGAATAGAGCAGGTACTCTTTTTTTTTTAAATTAAATGTGTAGACTAATTCACATGGAAGGCCTATTGATTATGGAGGTGGTTTATTTGTTGGTGTGTGTGTGTGTGAATGCAAAAAATTTAAATTATACATCCATTTATGTTATAGATTTAGGACTAGTAAAATACTGTTTCTTCTTGTGTTAATTGTGGTAATCTGTGCTTCTGTCTAGAGAATAGTTCGTTTAGTTTACATTTCCATATTTATTGGCATAAATTGTTTCATAGAATTATTTCATTATCGATCTAATAACTTTGGAATCTATACTGACATTGTCTTTGTCATTGGTGATATGTATAATTCATGCTTCTTTATTTCTTGTTTTCTTGATAAGCTTCCCAGAGGTTTATCAATTTCATTGCTTCTTTCAAATGACCAGTTTTTGGCTTTGTTGATTTTCTCTAATATGCTTTTGTTTACTCTTTGCCTTCATTTATCTTGTTATCCTTGTAGCTCTTTTCCTCATTTTTTCCATATAAAAACTTTCCTTATTTTTCAGTGGAATTTGATACATTTTGTTATTAGTGCTGCAAAAGAGATGTTTGATTGTAACTGATATTATTTCATTTGTAAATTGTTAGATTTTCATTTCTGAATATTTGTGAAAATGTTTATTTTGTGGTTAATTTAAAAGGTTACTTGCGTATGTGTATTGAAACTTTTTCTGCACAATAATTTCATTCATTATTCAGTGTTTCTTTTTGACCTTTAATCAGGAAGTTTTTTTTCCCCCCTCAAAATTCTCTTATACATTATTTTTCTGCTTGATCTCCATTTCTCTTTTCTTTTGCTGTATAAAATTTCTTCCATATTTAATTTTTTAAAAGAATTTTAAAGATGTGGAGTAAAATTCAGGAACATGTACACAACTGGAAAACTTCTAGAACTTTTATCTAATTCACTTTTCTACTATTCCAATCTGGGAGTCAATGCAACCAGCATAATTTATACTGCAATCATGATTTTAATCCACCTCAAATCTTTTTGGGTTTTAGATTTTCTTTTTGTGATTATTTGATCTTTTGTAGAAGAAATTTACTATGGATTTTTGAATCTTGTAATGATTTAAGTAAGAGATATTCTAAGATTTTTTTTTGTTCCCCTTAACCTTAATCTTTTTGCCATAGTTTAAAGATTATGTCTGCATATGCCAATCTTTCTACTAGACAATACAAGTAGCAAATATGATCTATGAACAGTGAATTTTTAATGCCATATTCATAGCTTTATTTTGTCATTAAAATACAAAATAAATGAAATTTTATCATTACATGTTGCCTAATTAACTTACAGAGTGACATATTCAGTTCCCTGCATTTAGGTAGAAATAGTGTGAAAATTTGGTATACAATTGAACTAGACTCATGAATGGACCATATTGATGAAAAGTCTCTGAAACATATCCTAAGATGAAAGCTTAAAGGAACTGGAAGAATGTGAAAATGTTTCCGAAAATCTCAAGACTGCCAGGAAGATGATTAAGTCTACTATTTCTGTGTAGCCCTAAGATATAGAAAATCAGACAGTGCAATCTAAAAAGTAATATTTTCAAAAAGTCCAGAGTGTGCCAAAGGAAAACTATATTCAGCAGAAAATGTACGAATATAAGAGATATGTAGGAGAATCCAATCATGGACTTGAGGGACTGACCCAAATGACTATCAATGTTCCTTCAAATCATGAGCTTCTTTGATTCTACTTTGTCTTTCTCTTCATTTCCAATTTCTACAGCAGGACCAAATTTCATGAATCTGGTATGGACAATAAGAACTAAGATTGTTTCTCCAAAAATATGTGTCGGTTAAAATACAACATACACTTTCATAACTGATGGAGGTGTCCATACAAAACCTACACATGAACATTTATAGAAGAAGCTTTATTCATAATTGCCAAAAATTGGAATATGTGTTGGTTAAAATATAGCATACACTTCCATAACTGATGGAAATGTCCATACAAAACCTACACTTGAACATTTATAGATGCTTATTCATAATTGCCAAAAATTGGACACAATCCTTCGATAGATGAATGAACGAACTTTGCTACATTTATACAATAATATGTTATTCAATGATTTTTAAAAAGTTACTGAGCCAAAAAGGCATATATGAATCTTAAAAGTGTTTTGCAAACTTACTGTATAATGCTAACTATAAACATTATGAAAAAGGAAAATTGTAGAAATATAAAAAGATTAGTGTTTTCCAGGATGATAGGGCTGGGGGTTGGGTAGCAGACTGGAGAATAAATAGAATATAAGGGATTTCCAGGGTGGTAAAAATATTTTACATGTTACAGTATTAATAAACACATGTCTTTATATATGTACCAAAACTCATTGAATATATAACACAAAAAGTGAGCTTAATGTAAACTATAGACTTAGCAAATAATAATGCATCAAAATTAGTTTATCAGTTGTAACAGATGTACCACACCAAGAGATGTTAATAATAAGGGAAATTGTGGAGAATAAGGTGAATAAAAAAATATGGAAACTCTCTCTACTTTCTGATCTATTTTTCTATAAACCTAAAACTGCCCTTAAAAATAAAATCTATAAATTTTAAAATATATATAACTTCCTATATACTTTGATAATTGATGGAGAAACTTTTTAAAACAATGCAATAAAATAATCAATGCAATATTAAATGGAAATGTATCTTTAAGAAATGAAAAGATAATATACTCTACTACCTTGAGTGTGTTTTATTCTTCTTTCTTAATTGAAAAGTTATAGGATAAATTTTACTAAATGATCAATGTTGATACCAATGTTGATAGTTTGTTTTATGGTCCACCATATTCAGCTCAGTTAAATAAGCTTATCTGCTTTTTTACTGAGATTTACTGTTTGGCTGAGTTTACCATTTTTTTAAAAATACAAGACACCCAAGAATTTATTGTTTTCCCTTCAGTTTTTATTTTATTTTTATGTGCCAAATTCTTAATTGAGGTAATCTATAACCAGTCTCTCATAATATACATATATACATATATGTTTTTATATGTTAATCTATACACTGTCATATATTATTGTGTATTTATGCACACACATACTAGTCCTAGACTCAGCTATGAACTACTTAGAAACTACACTTCTGTCTGATAAATACTGTGTGGGCTCTCTTTGAAGATATTTTCAATTATGCATTTGAATCTCCTCAAGGCACATAGTTTTAAATGCTGGGAATCTGCTTCTCTGCCTCCAGTTAACTCTAGATATGTGTAGCAGTGGTGATTGGAAATAATACCTTTAAACTTATATTGGGAGAATTTCTGTAGTTGGCAAATTGTTGCTGTTACCTATTATTCTGTCTTCTTCTATGGAGGCCAGGTGGGATAGACTATTTTTCCTCCAGGCCATTTTATTCTTGCCTCTGGGTATAGATCATGGTGATTTTTAGAGTTGGATTCAGCCCAAGTCAGGATTCAAACATGATATTTCTCTGTTTCCTTGGAAACCTAAAAGACATTTTCTTCTAAATTGGAGACTTGAAGCTTTTGGCGTCAATGTATTGTGCCTAACTCCCAGGTCCAGGCTTAAAATACTGGGATAAGTCTCTCACTTTTGAGGGTGGGGGAGCCCCTCTTTTTATCCTGACAAATCTCAACTTCCTAGAACTGTCTCAGTTTCTAATACACACTGGGAGACTTACTGAATTTTCCTTATATTTTATACCTCCATCGATTAAAATTATTCACAAACATCAATGGACAACTGTCTGGATATATGAATCATCATTTTAAAAAGTGGTGTTGTTCTCTGGAAAATTAGCTTTAGGCCCTAAAAAATGTAAAAGAAAAAAGGACATCCTCAATATCTTACTTTATTAACAAGTATTCTGAATATTGTTCATGTTTATATGAGTATTCTCAGACTTTGTAATCTACCAGAATCACCTGGAAGTCTTGTTCAAGTAGAGATTGCTGAGCTCTGTCCCCAGATTCAGTATGCCAGTGTGGAGCCTGAGAATTTAGATGTCTAACAAATTCCCAGGTGTTGGTGAGGCTACTGATTCAGGGGCCACATTATGAGAACCACTACTCTATGGGTCCTTTTCTCACGGGAGGGGCATTTGTTTGTAGGCCTTAACTGGGGTATTGGAAAGAGAGCCTGGTCTTCAAAAGCAGACAGACTGGGTTTCATTTCTTACTCAGCATCAAATTGTATGATCTTGTAAAACAATATATCTGAACTGTAGTTAGCTCATGCAGTAAATGGTGAAAATAATCTTCCAAATCTCCATAGTCATTTTGAACTTTCTGATAAATTCATTCTTATTTTCTATCAGCAATAATTGAACAAATATTGTGTTCTATAGATCCTAAGCAATTTAGTGATGTTTAAAATAAAGTCGCCTACTAGTAAGTAGTCTTACTCTTTTAGAATTGAAACAGTTTTATTGACAAAACAGACAAAAACAAATAAATACAGTCCATCATTTTATTAATACACTGAATACTACAAGATCATAGTTTTTTTTTCGTCATTTTACTGACATGATATATTATGCTAACTCATTTTCAAATGTTAAACCAGCCTTGAATTCATGTGTTAAATCCCAGTTAATCTTGGTGTATCATTCTTACATATGGCTGGATTTGGTTTGCTAATATTTTGCTAAGGATCTTTACACCTCTATTCATAATAATATTGATTTGTTTTCTTTTCTTGGAATATCTTTGTTGAATTTGATATCAAGGTTACATTGGTTTCATAAAATTACCTGGAAAATAAGTGATCGCTTTTCTTACGTACTTTGTAAAAGTTATAAAGATTTTGTATTAATTCTTCTAGAAATATTCAGAATTTAAAGAATTTGCCAGCAAAGTTATCTTAGTGTGAGCACCTTTTTATGGAAAATTGGTAATTCTTAGTCATTGTTAATTAGTAATTATAATTAGTAATTAGTAATTATAGTGTAACTTTGTACTTGTTATGTATTTATTCAATTTTTTCATTTCTTCATTAGTTAGTTTCAATAATTGTGGCTTCCTAAAAATTTTTCCACTTCATCTGTTACCTGATTTGTTAGCATATAGTTACTCAAGGTATTCTCTTATGATTCTTTTTATTAACATAAGGTTGGTATTTATATCCTCTGTTTTATTTCTGACTTCAATCATTGAGTTCTTTTATTTCCTGGCTAGTATAACTAAAAATTGTTAATTTTGTTGATATTTTTGAAGAACCAACATTTAGGGTTCTTTTTTTTATTGGAAAATATAGTTTAAGAAAGTAAATGAGAGCAAAAGAAGAGAGAGATAGAGATTCACTTTTCCAAGGTAGGGGAGGTGCCACTTAGGGTTCTTAATTTTGTCAATTGTACATATTTATAAAAAGTACCTGTAATACTTTGATACATGCATGTAATATGCAATAATCAAATTGGGTAATTTGCATATCCATTACCTCACATATTTATCATATCTCTGTGTTGGGAACATTCAAAATCCTCTCATCTAGCTATTTTACAATATAAATATAGTATCATATAATATAATATATTATATTCTATATTATATAATATAATATGTAAATATTATATTATATAATAAATCATTGTTAGTTATAGTTACTCGACCATGCTATAAAATTATTGAATTATGTTTTATGGCCTTCCTATGCTCTAACCTTGAGAAAGCTTCATATGCACTTTATGTCTTTTGGCTTTTGTCATCATTTTTGCACATGTGTAAACTATTATACTATTCAGAAGATTTTTATGTCTATGCTGAATAGGTTTATTTCAGTGGGGAAAAACATCAAGGAAGATTCCATTATTTTTACTTCATTAGTGAGGTGATATAATTACGAATAGCTTTGTTAAGAAGTATGCTTAAAATCTCTAATGAGAGTTAAACATCACTTTCTGTAATGGGGTACATTATTTGAGCACCTGCTGTATGTCAGTTTGCTTAAAATCACAGTTTCTAAGAATCTATCAATGACATTAAATGAAGATTTACTGTAGTTTTTCTCTGTGGAGAGCTTTTGGTAATACTTGTCACAACATGATTCTAAAATAATCATCTGGGCTGCCAAGAATACATCAGGTGTTTAGTAAAGAGTTATTGATTAATTCAGAATGGAATTAATCTTTTTACTCATAAATTTTTTTCTTTGAGTAATGAAAAGATTGTATCTGACTTGCTTTTTTTCCACATATATTCTTTATAGATTGTTTTCTGGGGGAAAGAAATGAAAATCAAGTCCAGGAATGGGAGAAGATATACTCATTATACGTATTTCCTTTGGGTTAGTAATAGCCTTGACCCAGGTGTTGTTTGGACTCCTTTAGGCCCAATTTCCCTGGCTCTTACTTTTCTGAGGACCACAGGTATAATTGATTATGAGAGTAGAAAACACAAAATGAAATTCAAACTCAGGAGTAGTTTTACTTGGTTAGGGTGTGGATTCTACTGGCAACATTGCAACAGGGACTCCCATATATTTTGGAAAACTCTCTATTCTACAAACCAATTCCAAAGCATCCATGTTGCTTCACAGAGTGGGATTTTGATGAAAAAAAAAAAAGGTTTCTTTATTATTACCATAGTAGTGCATGATTTGTGTTAAAAAAAAAAAACAAAAAAACAGAAGTAGTATATAGAATAAAAAAGCTATTTTTATCCCAAACCTGTATCTCTCATCAACTCTCCGTGCATTTACACACATATCATTTATTAACTAAACTAATGAAATTTCAGCTATTTAGTATCTTCATTTGGGGACTTAACAGGTAGTTCATTTATATTTTACATGATCATTAAATATATCTGGTGTATTATTATTTTTACTTTGTCATTACTTTTTGGTAAAGTTTGAGATTCTTTTTGTTGCTAGGAATTAAAACTGTAAAATTAATAAGGGACTAATGTTTTCACTTTGTCATTTTAGTTTCAATTCCTCCAATACCCAGTATTATTGAGCATTTTTTGCTACGTGCATGTGAGAAAAATGAAGTCAGTCAGGCTTTCATGCTTAGCTGGAACAAGATGGTGTTCCCTTATGACTGGCAAGCTGATGTAACCTGTTAGACATAACCATGAGCTCATGATCTAGCTGCAAGTCATTATTGTGTAAGTCTGTATAAAAACAGACCCAGATAGACCAAAGTGCAGACACCGCTCCCACTGTAGTCACTGGCTGCCACCATTAAAGTGCTATGAAACTTCGTAAGGCTCCTCAATTGTCTTTGACCTGTCTGAATCCGGTGTGAACCTGCTCAGAATTGAGCTCCTCCAGAACACTTGGCATAGCTGGCAGAATTTCTTTCAGATTGGTATGAAACCTGCTTCTCAAGGGGATGAGAGGGCTGCAGGATGGCCCACCACTTGTGTCTGGCATCCTGTGGCTGTGGTGTTATCTGCCTGGGCACCTCGCCCCACCCCCACCTAGAATGTACTGAAGTACATAATATGACCATCAATGTGGAAAAGGCTTTGCATAGCCTGGGAGAAATGTTTGAGAAATGTGGAATGTGAATGGCTGCCGGAGCCATAGGGTGAGTGTTTCTGACTACCCTCCTGGGAATAGATGTTCTTCAGGGTTTATGGTTAAAAACTACTGCTGAAGAATTCAGGTTAAGAGTGCATACTGTTAAGGGAATAATAAGAGGGCATGTCAAACATACCCCTGTAGTCTTACCACCTCCTACCTGGGTCGCTAATACTAAACAATACCACCTCCCAGGAGACCAGGAAGAGATTACAGCCACCATAAGAGAGCTGAAGAAAGTGGATATTATAAGACCTGTGCATAGTCCATATAAATCTCCTGTATGACCTGTTAGAAAACCAAATGGTAACTGGTGTATGACTGTTGATTAAAGAAAACTCAATAAAGTGACTCCTTCATGGCACATCGTGGTGCCCTCCATTGCTGGCTTGTTGGACTGCCTAGCCCATAAACTAGGGACATATCATTTGTAGCAGATTTGGGCTAATGCATTCTTTTCTATAGATATTGCTCCTGAAAGCCAGGAACCTTTTTCCTTTACATGAGAAGGCCACCAATGGACATTTACAGTCTTGCCTCAAGGATACTTACATAGCCCTACTGTATGTCATGGGCTTGTTGGCAAGAATCTGGCTGCTTGTACGCTCCCCAAATGAGTAAAGTTGCTTCATTACATCGATGATATTATGTTAACCTGTGACTCTTTTAGATTTGGAGCTAGCCACTCTGTTTGTTACATTTAGTGAAATGTGGCTGGTAAGTCAATGCCTTGAAAATCCAAGGGCCTAGTTTATCAGTCAAATTCTTGGGGGTTGTTTGCTGGGGTAAGACAAAGGTGATACCTGAGACTATTGTTAATAAAGTTTGGGCTTTCCCCTACAATTAAAGCCCTACAGGAACTTTTAGGAGTGTTAGGGTACTAGAGAGCTTTTATCCTTCACTTGGCACAAATTCTGAAACCCCCTATACCATCTGGTAAAAAAGGGTGCCCGGTGGGAATGGGAGAATGTAGAGACAAAGGCTTTAGTGGCAGCTAAACAGGTGGTCACCAGAGTACAAGCTTTAGAGGTATATGATCCCACCCAATCTGATGAACCAGATGTCCACATCACTAATGAGGAACACGATTGGGGGTTATGGCAGAAAAGTGAAAGATTACAGCAACCAATTGGCTTTTGGTCTCAGCTATGGAAAGAGGCCAAAACACTTTACACCTTAATAGAAAAGCAACTGGCATCCATTTATTTCACTTTGAAGGTTAATAGAGCCCATCCCTGGAACAAGCCCTGTGACAGTCCAAACTTCATACTCAATTGTGGGATGAGTATGAGACTGAACTGAGAAACCCTGTAATGGGACTGCACAGACTCCCACATTGGCTAAATGGGGGGCACACTTGCAACAATGAAGCTCACTCTGTTACAAGCCCTTTAAGTGCTAAGCTGGAGCACGTTTTGGGACCTGTGACTTATGCCACCACCTAGTCAGTGGCAGCAACACCTCTCACAGAACCAATGCCTAGCCCCTACAAGGAAGGGACTCCACTTATACCAGCAGAAGCATGGTATATGGATGGCTCTAGTTGAGGAAATCCAACACGGTAGACTGTAATATCTTTCCAGCCATCAACAGCGACCATCTGGTGGGAAACTAAAGCCCACCATAGAAGTCAATGGGCAGAATTACGAGCTGTATGGCTGTTGATAAAGAAAAAGTCAATGCCCTCAATCATATGTACAGATACTTGGACTGTATACAGAGGGCTCACTTTATGGATTACTTCATGGTGGGAGGAAAAATGGACTGTATTACATCAGCCCTTGTGGGGTCAAGCTATGTGGCAGTAGCTGTGGGAATTAAGCCACAAAAGATATTATAAAGGATATTATAGTTTATCATGTCACAAGACATGCACCTTTAATATATCCTGGAAACGATGAAGTTGATGCACTAAGATTGTTGGAAACTGTTCTCAGAAAGATTTAGCCAGTTGATTACATTGGAGACTGCTGCACGCCAGACAGAAGTCAATGTGGATTATAGCAAAGCCTTGGAATTTGCCCTTATAGTATAAGGAAGTAGCAGAAGTGGTCACTACATCCATGGTATGTTCCAAAGACTATCCAAAGTGTATTCTCACTGTTCAAGGAGAGCTGTGATAATGCTGATTGCTCCTGTCTCAATGGCAATTGGATTTTATTGGGCCTGTCCCCTGTTCTGAGGGAGCCCATTATGCCATGGCTATGGTGGATACAGTGATGGACCTACTGTTTGCTTATCCTACTAAAGCTGCAGACCAGAAAGCAGTAATCTATGCTTTGGAAAGATTGTGTGCTATCTATGGGTGACCCCTCACTATAGAGAGTAACAATGGGATTCATTTCACTGGAACTGAAGTGAAAGGTTGGCAACACAAATAAGGGTGGAATAGAAGTTCTACACTCCCTACCACCTGCGAGGGGTTGGTCTCATAGAGTGTTACAATGGTCTCTTAAAACAGAGTCTATGAACTTAGCCGGCATGACATTCTTTGCATGGGTAAACAAGTGTCTCTGAAAGGTCCTCAGGACTTTGAATAAACAACCATGGGCAGGACTCCTGGCCCCTGTAGAAGCCATCTTGCATTATGCTGCCACCCTCATTCAACTTCAAGTGAAACCATCAGATGATCTATTAATACCTGGATTAGGTCAACAACAAAATACCTTGTTGTTGACCCCCACAGCACTAAGCCCTGGGGAGTGGCTAGAATGGACTTGGCCATGGAAGGTGATGACAACAAGCTTTCAGTGGTTTACTCGAATAGCCCTTATCTAACAACCCCAAAGGGGATGGTCTGGCCCAAAATTTGACAGACATGCCATGGATTACTGTTATTTGGCCCCCAATGGTACAAGTCTATTGCCCACTTGAGGTGAAAGCACTAGTGTTCTAAAGAGAACATTTGTGTTATCATTATGGCTAGTGCAAGCCTCGCCTTACTCTTACATGTAGAACCACAAACTATTACAGCAAGGGCTGACAAGATATGACATACTAAACCAGGGAAACTGCAGTGCCTACCTCTATCTTAACATGGGACAAGACTTTAGCTTGCATGTTAGTGAAGGGAAGGGACTTGCCGATGTTGGTACCTATAACCTCTCTCTCTTATCACCCTTAGTTAGGTTGCCACAAATTCTCTAATGGACTGGGCCCATACCTACACTACTGTAACTAACCAATCAGCATGCGGGATATGCACTGAATTACCTCTGAGTACTGCTGGAGGTGTACCATGGAAACTCAAGCCTGCCTCGTTCTACACTTGGGTTGGTTAAGCACTTGGGATGCCACTGATCTTTTGTATTGCCTGCACTTTCCTTATATGTTGTCGCAGCTTGTATTGTTCTAGTGGCATTTGCATGCAATGTTCCTCCCTACTTGCCCAGGAACCTTCACGGAAGAATCAAATTGCATAGATTGTATGGTGAGAAATCCTGAATGGGTGGAGGGTGAGGAAAATGAAGTCAGTCAGGCTTTCACATTTGACCAAAACAAGATAGCATTCCCGTGCCTGGCCAGAACAAGATAGTGCTCCCTTATGACTAAACAAACTGATGTAACCTGTTAGACATAACCATGAGCTCATTATCCAGCTGCAAGTCACTATTGTGTAAGTTTGTAAAAAAAAAAAAAAAAGATCTAGATAGACCACAGGGTGGACAACTCTCCCACCGTAGTCGCCAACTAGCACAATTAAAATATTAAAATGCTATGAACCTTCCTAAGGCTCCTCAATTGTTATTTGGCCTGTCTGAATCCAGTGTGAACCTGCCTAGAATAGAGCTCCTCCAGAACAGTGCATTATTCATATATATTTTCCAGTGAATTACATTTTCTCCTTTGCCATTTTTAAAGCCGTTTGAAATTAGAATTTGTATTTAAAGTCTTAATATACAAAGGATATTGTTCCAATTATCTATTAGTACTTTTTAAAAAATCCAAAATGTAGTTGCTTAAAAAATAGTAACATTTAATTTATTCACAAATTTTCAACTTGGGCAGGGTTTGATGAAAACATCTTATTTCTTCTTGACTGTCTCATTTGGGCCAGATTAAAGGACAAGGACCAGAATCATCTGAAGACTATTTAATCACATCCATGTTTCTTGGTTGAGCTGACTTTCATCTTGGAAATCAGCTAAGGCTACACTTTCTTTGTGGCTTGAACTTCCTCAAAATGTGACAATTAAGTTCCAAGGGAAAACATCTCAAGGGAGATTCAGGAAAAACCAATATTGCCTTTTCTAAACAAGTCTTGTATGTGTGCTGCCTTCCATTTGTTAGACACAGATAGCTCATACTGATCCACAGTCAGGAGGAGAACTAAATATCAGACTTTATCTTTCATTGGAAAGAGTGACTAAGAGTTAGAAAAAAGTTTCAAAACCATACCAGATATTAACCTTTCTTTGTAATTCATTTTTATAACTTATTTTTTGTTTGTTTTATTTTAAATTATTTAGTCATTTAGTCAACTTAGAAATATGCTTTGGGGTTTCTGGGTTTTGACATTTTTAGGAAGGGCTTCCCTAAAGCAAGATTGTAAAGACATTCTCCTACTTTTCCTTTAAAGGAGATGCAAAGGACCTTATGTTATATTTAAATAGATAATTATTTCAACACAAATTATTGAAAGACTCATTCTAATTCTGAATGTCATCTTTATTATCAAATAAATGATTACACATTAATTACTCTGCTTTTGGATGCCTATTTAATCCCATCAATTAACTGGTTTGTTTTACGCCCATTTACATATGTGCATGTGTGTTTATTTATTTATCTTACTGCCATCGTATGGAACTATAATGTCAATGTCAAATCAGTGCCCTAAAATTTCTTTTACTTCATAAAGTCACCTTTATTATATAAATATAGACTTATGTGGTACCACCCAATTTAGTGAGAAATTCATTGCCTATTATTAATCTCTAGAATTTTTTTAGTGGCAGGAAAAAAATGATTGAATACATTTGTCCTAAACAACTTGTACTCATTTTTCTTTCATTTTCCAGATTTCTAGTGTCTCTTGTGTTTTTGAGTCTTTTTCTGGAAGTTTGGGCTAATGGGAATGACTAAACTGAAATTCATGTCTTTAAAAGTGTCTTAGCCATTTCAGACAGTATAAATTGCTCGTGTTCTGCTATTCTCTCCAGTCTCCGAGGCCATACTGTTTGTATCCTGTTTAGTAACCTTTTCATATAATTTTAATATACTCCTCATTTGATTCCAACTCTCACCTTCTCGAGATGACTCTAAAAAAAAAATCCACCATTTCCCCAATCTGTTCTTCAGAGTAAAGCAGTTCTCTTTTCCATGGGTCATTATGGTCCTTATCAAATGAATTTTATAATCAAATTTTTTTTAAAGAAGAAAAAGCGGCGGGGCATGGTGTCTTAAGCCTGTAATCCCAGCACTTTGGGAGACTGAGGCAAGAGGATTGCCTGAGCCTGCGGGTTTGAGACCTGCCTGGGCAACATGGTGAGACCTCCTCTCTACAATGAATCAAAAAGTAGCCAGGTGTGGTAGTGTATGCCTGTAGTTCTGGCTACTCAGAAGTCTGAGGCAAAAGAATCGCCTGAGCCCTGCAGGTCGATGCTGGAGTGGCCATGGGTGGTCTCTAATGCCTGACAGTGTCAGAGCTGAGTATTAACCTTTTATTGAGGCATTGACTCTACTTTATTTAGACCACACTGTCATCTTTGCTAACTTTTGGAGTTAAAAAAAAGACAATAATCAAGACATTCTACAGTTCTAGGCTCTCTCTCTTGCTTGCAACATTTCTTTCGAGTTTATACATTTTGCTCAGTTTTTTCTTTCAATAACCTTGATAGTTAAGTTTCCTCCATGTTGCAGCTCTATTCACAATAGCAAAAACATAGAACCAACCGTGCTGCCCATCTAAGCTGGACTGGATTATAAAAATGTGGTACATATACACAATGGAATATTATGCAGCATAAAGAAGGACAAATATATGGACTTTGCAGCAACTTGGATGGATTTGGAGTGGATCATACTCAGTGATTTATCACAGAAACAAAGAACAGAGTTCCGCATGTTCTCACTCATAAATGGACCTTGAACAATCATAATGCTATAAGAAAGCAATTGGCAGTAGTGGGAAACTGTCAGGGGCAGGAGTGGGGGGTTGGATTGGCAGTTGAGGGAAACTGCTAGGGGAGGGAGGGGCATACCTCATCAACAATGATCAATGTTTATATACCTAACCTTGAAATGTACCCCACATCGTTATAATAAATTTTTTTTAAAAGCTCACTTAACATAGTATTTTAACTTCATTTCATTTTTAAAGATATTATAGAAATTTCTTACTATCTACTAAAAGGTTTTTCCCTCATGTTTTAAAGGTGAGTATTACTTATATTTAAGGACTGATATTTCTGATGTTTGATTACCTTGAACATATATGCACACATATATACACAAATATATACATACATATATGTATTATATCAGTTAGCTTATTTATATATGGTTATAGATGCATACACCACATACATATATATTATGCGTTATATATAAAATGCATGTATAACCATGTACATATATAACTGCAATTGCTTTTTAAACTCATTGACAATTCCTGTGCTTGGGCTATGGGCTCTGAGCTGAGATGTCCCTGGGGGGTCTGCGGCAGCCTCTGTCATACTGGGACCTGCACCATCAGCGGGAGTCATAGGGAGGACCCCGGGACACCATGGAACCCAGAAATGAAAAAACAATGGGAAGACCAGAACAGTGAAGATAATCTCAAAAAACCTGAGGGAAATCTAAGAAGTCATGTGATAAAGAGATTCTGTGAAATTAAAGGTCATCAAGGTAGAGAAACCTTCAATCAGATTCCAAATGGTATTGTGAACAAGAAAATTCCTTCTAGAGTAAAACCACATGAAAGCATTGTGAGTAGAGACGTCAGCATGGTTCATTCATCCCTTAATAGGCACAATGGAGATGACACTAGACACAAGCCATATCAATATAAGGAATATGAAGAAAAACCTAATATACATAACAAATGTGAGAAAGCCTTCAGTTATCACTCCTTTTGAACACATGAAAGGGCCCACATAATAGAAAAATCCTATGACTGTAAGTAATGTGGAAAAATCTTTCTATCTCTTGGAAACCATTGAAGTTACATGGTAGTACGCCATGGAGATGGACCTTATAAATTATAAATGTAAGTTGTGTGGGAAAGCCTTTGATTGTCCTAGTTCACATCAAAGACATGAAAAAATGTATGCTAGAGAGAAACCCTATGATTGTAAAGAATGTGGAGAAACTTTCAGGTATCTTAAAAGCCTTCTAGGACACATGGTAGGGCACTGTGGGGAGGTACCTTATAAATGCAGGATTTATGAAAAAGTCTTTGATTGCCCCAGTGTGCTTCAAAGACATGAAAGAACTCACACTGAAGAGAAGCTATAAAAATGTAAGAATTGTTGTCAAGCCTCCCATACGTGTAGTTAATGTCTAGCTCATGAAAGCACTCACATTGGAGAGAAACCCTATGATTGTAAAGGATATGGAAAAAGCTTCATTTGTCTCCAAGCCCTTAGAGAATACATCATAATGCACACTGGACTAGGATCTTATAAATGTAAGTTTTATGGGAAAGCTTTTGACCTTCTTGGCTATGTGTTATACATGAATGAACTCACACTGGAGAGAAATCGTATGAATGTAAACAATGTGATAAAGCCTTCACTTGTGGGACTTAACTTAAAATACATAAAAGAATTCACACTGGAGAGAGACCCTATAAGGGTAAACAATGTGGGAAAACATTCAGGCTTTTCAATTACATTAGATTACTTGAAAGAACTCACACTGGAGAAAAACCCTATGAATGTAAACAATGTGGAAAAGCACTTTCTCACTTGAAAAGATTTCAAAGACACATGATAACACACACTGGAGCTGGACTTCATAAATGTAAGATATGTGTAAGACAAATAAGATAAATGAAAATCAGTAAGATAAATGTAAAATATATGGGAAATTCTCCCAGTTCATTTCAAAGACATGAAAGGACTCACACTGGAGAGAAACCTTATGAATGCAAGCATTGTGGGAAAGCCTTCAGTCATTCCTATTCCTTTTGAATACACGAACAAATTCATACTGGAGAGAAGTCGCATGAATGTAAGAAATGAGGGAAATCATTCAAGTTTCCCAGTACCTGTCATAAACATGAAAGGAAACACACTGTAGAGAAACCCTATAAGTGTAAGGAGCATGGGAAAGCATTTCATCGTATCAGTGCCCTTTATAAACATGAAAGAACTCACTAGAGAAAAATCCTATGAATGAAGAAACTTTGGAACTTTCAATTACTTATAAATAGATGAAAAGTCTCACTGGTGAAAAGCCACATAAGTATAAAATTGTGGTGAATGTAAGGAATATGGTAAAGCTTTCCTTCCTCTAGAAAACTTTCAAAAGCTCATGTTATGACACACTGGCAATGGACGCTGTAACTGTAAGGAGTGTGGAAAAGCATTTATTAGTCCTCATTTATTTCATTACATAAAAGAAGTCAAACTGGAGCAAAACATCATGAATATAAACAATGTTGTAAAACCTAAGTAGTTTCAGTTTCTTTCTAATACAGTTCTTCCCAGTATCTGTCAAAAATTTGTTCCATAATTTTGTCCTCCTTTATGACTGTGTAATACTCCATTGTGTATATATACCACATTTTCTTTATACAGTCTACTTTCATTGATCACAATACTACAAGAGAGGGATTGGCGGTAGTGATCGGCAGGGTCACATAACATCACTAAGGGTACCTGATCCTAAATCAGGGAAAGTGAAGACCAGTGAGAGGCCCAAACTTCACCTGCATGTAGACCACTTATGTACCTAATCCTGATGTGTAACCTACATCCTTAAAGGGAAAAACAAGGTTCCTGCTCCCCTCAAGAATACCTAAAAATATAAAAAATAAAACTCATTGACATACAGTATTTGTCTTTCTTTAAATTTATTTATTTATTTATTTAAAGACATGGGGTATAAGGCATTTGCCTTTTAAAAGCTTCTATCGGTAGTTACATTAGCTTTGAGATTGCTATTATTGGATATTATTTGTGGTCAGAAAGTTCAGAATCTTGTTTTTCACCTAACCTTTTTTTTAAGGACTAGCTCTTGGTTTCATTTTATTATTATTTAATCTTTCATTTCAAAATTTTATTTTTATTTATATACTTATATATATATATTTTTAATATCTTGTATTTTTTAGAAAATCAGGCAGTTTTTCTTCTTTGAGAAACTTGCCCATGGTAGGTCTTTCTGCTATGTATCTTTCATTTCCTTCTTCTCTTTTCCTCGCTAATAAACTTTATTTAAAAATTTAAAAAAGAAAGAAAATCAATTAAAGAATATACATATATTTTTAGAAGATACATTATGTATTTTTAATTTCCAAATTAATTATTTTTGGATATCCTTACATTGATAGGTCTTTATTATTTTATAATGTTTTCACAAAATTTTCCTATTTGCTTCTTTTGTTGTGTGATTTAGTAAGCACTGTATGTTAATTGTAGTATGATGTATATTTGTATTAAAGTTTTCTTAGGTATCAAAATACTTTATTTTAATTGGATAAGAAACTTCCAAATACAAAAAATGTCTCTTAAAAAACTTTTATTCAACTTACTTCTCCATTTATTTTTTACACACACACACATAGATAGATTCATGTAACATATCAATTTCTGAGAGAACACTGTTAAAATCTTACCTCACCTTATAATTGTGGTTTTGCCACAAAATTTATATTGCATATTATTTTCTGTTTTTCCTTGTATCTATTCAGCAGATGTTTCCTGAAATAAGATCCTTATAGGTAAAATCTATGTATCTATCTATGTATCTATCTATGTATCTATCTATCTATCTATCTATCTTCTATCTTTCTATCTATCTATGTAAATTTTATACCAATTTTTCTAGAGATAGGCAAGATGGTGATGAAACTGGTCGCAGTGTGAGAATCTCTGCAAAAGCAAGTGTCCATAAAGACCATCTGCATGAGTGGGTGTGTGCTGGTGGGTGAGCGAAAGTCTGATAGACGTAATATTTGAGTTCAAACACCCAAAGTTCTCCTATGGAGGTGACTACAACCCACCACTGCCCTGAGAGCAGAGGCCTGGTGTACAGGATCATCTGCCATTCTTGGGGGTGTCTTGGGAGAAGGCAGCAGAGATCAACTGCTCCTCAGCACCAAGCACTGGCCCACACCATCAGCAGCTGAAGCAGACTGGGCACTAGCCACAAGAACTGTGGAGAAGGCAAAGTGAGGAAATCTGGAATTGAGCCCCACTGCTGGTGAAGAGTTGCCAACTGCCACCATTTTCTCTGTCCCAG
>CAUYQG010049081.1:0-36845 GCA_963574415.1 Tarsius wallacei | reverse complement strand
ATCAACACAGGTGAAAAAGTTGTAAAAGAGAAAGTGTATTGATATGGAAGTACCCTCCCAGGATACAGAACTGGACATCCTCGCAATGACACTGTTGTGTTCGAACAGTTCTTGGAACTTTGTAGAAGGCAATGGTCTGAGGACACAGAATCAACATGGCAGAAGGGTCATGGAAGACAATGGAATAGGGGACCTAAGCCTCAGAGGAAGGGACGTCATAGAGGGAATGTGCTTTGCAAGGCCAGAACGCCAATGAGCTGATTATGCTCTGTGAGCAGTGTGGTGGATACCCTTTATCGAAGCAGTAAGAAATGAGGGACAACCACCTCCCAAGAATCTCGAAATGACCATACTCTATGGGCCAGGGCTTATCATAGGGAAGGATGCTGCATCACAAAACAGGGCTCCCTGACAGCAACAAGGATGATAAAGACCCCAGAAAAACACAGGTTTAACAGTGCACTTAAAAACCAGAAGCAAGAGACGATGCGTTTGCTAATAAATGCAAGGTCATTACAACAGCCAAAAAGCTCTTCAGGTAATGGAACATGTCATATAGATAATATAAATGAATACACAACAAGGGCAATGTTCAGTTTATACAGTCAATGTAAATCAAAGATGAATGATCAGAGGACTGAGGATAGCTGCCCCGATAAAACGTCACAATCCCTTTTCCAGATTCAGGACCTAGGCATTCAAACGCAGACCCCACAGACTCAAGGAGGGGCCAGGTCTGTAGGAGGAAAAACCCTGCCATACTGTGGGACGTATATGCTCTCATAATATCTTCAGGTCTTTTCTAAGAAGACATAGAGCACTTTACTTGAGTAATCATACAGTGGGGAAAGGAAAATGCCCACCCATTTCATGACTGGGGTACACAGTGTCCAAGCTGATAAGATGCGGAGACCCACGCCCTCCTGTTACGGTGGGATATATGAGGACTGAGTGATGAATGGAGTCGTGGCCCAGGTCTGCCTTACAATAAATCCAGTGGGTTCATGACCCACCCAGCGGTCACTTTCTTTGTTCCCCAATTGGTCATTGGAAAGGATACATATGGGAGTTGGCAGACACCACACATTGACTTCTTGGCATGTAAGGTAAGATCTATCATAGCGGGCAAGGCCAAATGGAAGTCTCGGGACCCTCCCTGTTCTGCCATTAATACAGTCATGCACTGCATAAGGACTTTTCAGTCAACAACAGATTTCATGTATGGCAGTGATCCCACAAGATTATCATGGAGTTGAAAAATTCCTGTCTCCTAATGACATCGCAGCCATTGGCCCGTGTAGTCATCGCACCATTGCAGCAAAATGCACTACTCTCATGCTTGTGGTGATGCTGATGTCCACAAACCTACTGCACTGTCAGCTGTATAACAGCATAGCTCATGCAGTTATGTACAGTACATAATACTTGACGATGGCAATAAATATGGCACTGGTTTATGTACTTACTATACTATAATTTTTATCATTATTTCAGCATGTACTCCCTCTATGTCTAAAAGAAAATAGTTAACTATAAAACAGCCTCAGGCAGGTCATTTAGGAGGTGCTCTAGAAAAAGGCACTGTTATCATTGGAGTGACAGCTCCATGCATGTTACTGCCTCTGAAGACCTTCCAGTGCGAAAAGACGTAGCGGTTGAAGACCGTGCTACTGATGATCCTGACCCTGTGTAAGCCTAGGCTGACATGTGTGTTTGTGTCCTAGCTTTTAACAAAAGATTTTAGCTGGACTCAGTGGCTCAGCCTGTAATCCCGCTCTTTGGGAGGCCGAGGTGAGTGGATTGCCTGAGCCCACGGGTTCGAGACCTGCCTGGGCAACTTGGCGAGACCTCATCTCTACCATAAATCAAAAAATCAGCCTGGCGTGGTAGCGCACGCCTGTAGTTCCAGCTACTTGGAAGGCTGAGGTGGAAGGATCACCGGAGCCCAGCAGGCCGAGGCTGCGGTGCCCGGGAGCGACCACTGCACTCCAGTCTAGGCAACAGAGTAAGACTCCAACTCAAAAAAAAAAAGATTTTAATAGAAAAAAACTTACAGAACAAAAATATAAAGAAGAATTTTTGTACATCTATACAGTGCATATTTTTAAGCTGAGTGGTATTATAGTAAAAAGCTTTTAAAAAATAAAGCTCAGCTCTCTCTCTTTCGTCTCGGCCGCCACCATGCCATCCAGACTGAGGAAGACCCGGAAATTTCGGGGCCACGTGAGCCACGGCCACGGCCGCATCGGCAAGCACCGAAAGCACCCGGGAGGCCGTGGTAATGCTGGTGGCTTGCATCACCGCAGGATCAATTTCGACAAATATCACCCAGGATACTTTGGGAAAGTTGGTATGAGGCATTAACATTTAAAGAGGAACCAGCGCTTCTGCCCAACTGTCAACCCTGATAAATTGAGGACTTTGGTCAGTGAGCAGGCAAGGGTGAATGCTGCTCAAAACAAGCCTGGGAGCTGCTCCCATCATTGATGTGGTGCCATCGGGCTACTACAAAGTTCTGGAAAAGGGGAAGCTCCCAAAGCAGCCTGTCATGCTGAAAGCCAAATTCTTCAGCAGAAGAGCTGAGGAGAAGATCGAGGGTGTGGGGGGAGCCTGCGTCCTGGTGGCTTGAAGCCACACGGAGGGCGGTTCATTACATGCTAACAAATGCTTAAAAAAAATAGATTAAATTAAATTAAATAAAGTTCGTATAGCAGAAAAGTTACAGCGAGCTAATATTAATTTATTATTAAAGAAAATAATTAACAAATTTAGTGCAGCCTAGGTGTACAGTGTATGAAAAGTCTCCAGGAGTGCACAGTGATGTCCTGACCCTTCACAGTCGTCCAGAGCAACTTCCGGTCCTGAAAGCTCCAGTCAGGGTAAGTGCCTGCCTAGGTGGACCATTCTTATCTTTTCCACTGTATTTCTACTGTACTTCATTTGGGTTGGCATATATTTAGACACAAAAAATACCTAGCACTATGTTAACAATTACCTTCAGCACTTGCTGTCCAGGCTTGTAGCCTAGGGACAATAGACCGTACCACATAGCCTAGGTGTGGAGTAGGCTGTACCATCCAGGTTGTGTAAGCAGACTCTGTGACATTCACACAATGATGAAATTGCCTAAGGACGCATTTCTCGGAATGAATCCTTGTCATGGTACAATACGTGGCCGTATAGCAAATCAAAAATAGTTTTGTACACTGGGCGGATTTCAGAGATTATTATTATGATTAAAAACATAGAATATAGCAGGGCTGGCCCCCAGCATAGCCCCATTAATTAACCAGGTTAACCCAGAAAAATCCAGACAGACACTAAAGGCCAGTAGTGGACTGCCACAAACTCAGCCATGCAGTGATCCCAATCACAGTCTTTGCCCCATGGGGCATTGTTGCTAGTGTAAGGTAGCACAGCCTCAGGGGTATGGTATGCAGCCGCTCATCTGGCAAATGCATTCTTGAATTGACAATCACTTGGAACACACCAGAATAGACATCTGCAGTTTTTCTCCAACGCTCGTTAACTCTCCTACCCTCTACCATGCTACAATCTGAGGAGACCTGGACCACCCGGATATCCTGCCCGCTGTATTGATGGTGTGATACTAATCATATCAGATGCGTGAAAAGCGGCAACTATGATGGAGGCCCTGGTAAGATACATAACATCATTTCACAGGATGAGAGATACATCTCAAAAAGATTTAGGAGCTCATCGTTTTCATAAAGTATTTGATCTGGACATGCTGGACCCTTCATCGTAAATGAAAAATTGCTGCATCTCACACTTTTATACCGGATGAAAGGACACATGATGCCTCCTGAGCTTCTTTAGGCCTTGGGAATTTCCACACATTTCAACCCATTTACCAGGTGTATTGGTCAAGGTTCTCCATAGAAACAAAACCAATAGGATGTGTGAATATAGAGAGATCTATCCTAAGGAATTGACTCACACAATCATACAATCACGGAAGCTGTTTAGTTCATGATCTCAGGATAGGCAGGCAGGCTAGAGATCCAGGGAAAAGCAGATGTTGCATTTTTTTAATGGAAATCAAATCTGTGGCAGAATTTATTTTTGCTTGGATGAGGTCAATCTTGGTTCTACTCATGTCTTCAACTGATCGGATGAAGCCTACCCACAATACGAAGGGCAACCTGCTTTGCTCAAGTCCACCAATTTAAACGTTAATCTCATCCAAAAAAGTCCTCACATAAACATTTATCATGCTTAATCAAATACGTGGGCACCATTAACCAGCCATGCTGACATATAAAATTAACCATGGCACAAGATAACATGAAAGATTGATAACTTTCTCTGGGCCCCAGAACACAAAGTCCAAGCTGAGTGCAAGACTCCCTGTCAACTGGCCTTCCAGACACTACAGTGGACCTTAAAGTCATCAGTGGTCAGAGAAAAAGTTGCCTGAGCATAGGGCACCAAGTAGCCATGCAAACAAAACTGTCCAGTATGACCTGGGTTCTGTAAGATTCCCAATCATAATATTGGAGCACAGCAGAAGACACAAATACCTATGTGAGCAAGTGACCCGGAACCCACTGTGATCCACCATTATTGCATTGGTGGATGGCCAGCTCACAGAGTGGGGGAGGATTGGTTTTGGTTCACGGATCGATTGGCTCCCTAGCTGGGAACAAGCAGGAAATTGACTGCTACTACTCTCAAGTTCCAGTTGAAGATAGCAGTGAAAACAACTTTAATCTCAATGGGCAGAGCTCAGGGCAAGCTCTGTGTGTGGAAAGAGAAGTAGCCTAAGGTAAGAATGTGTGTGGACACATGAGAGAATCCAGATGGCTTGCCTGGTTACTTGGGACCTGGAAGGAGGAAGACTGGAAGATGGAGAGAAGGAAGTCCGAGGAAAAGGCATATACATGGCCAGAAGGGAATGAGCAAGAAATATGAAGAGATTTATACATCGTGGCAATGCCTGCCAGAGAGCATACACCATTGAAGAAGTACAACACAACTGAGAGGACATATTATTCAGCCAATTGACATCAGTCAACCTCCATCACTGGCCACCCAGACCAGGTACCATGGGAGCATGAGCAGAGTTGCCATGGTAGCAGGCACATAGACTACACATAGACTGGGCTCATCTTCTGCTCTCCAGAAATGATCTAGCTATGGACGCCACCAAAGATCCAAACTACCAGCAACAGAGACCGAAGTTGAGTTCCCAATGAGACAAGACCCCTTAAAAAAATAAACAACTCACTTATTATGGTTTCTAAAAGGTAAACAGCAGCACAAGGGCTGGATGCTATTGTTTGCTATCAGATAACCCCTGAGGACTCAGGGAGTCAGCAGGGAGTGTCGACAGCTCATGGGTCTCAGGTGCTCTCCGGGAACTCCTTGCAGCCAAGTTTTGTTCTAATGTCAATCCTCCCACACCAGCTGAATATACTACAATTCAATTCTCACACTAAGTATACAACATTAGTGCAGAAATGTTAAGAGCAAAGTCCTTCACAGGCTGTCTCCATCTCACGTACCAGGAACAAGACTTCACGACCACTGGTATTGCTGATCACCCAGCGATAAATGTGCGGGTTCCAATGACCCCCTCGGGTTTGACAATTCTCTGGAAAAACTCACAGGACTCACTGAATTGCCTCACAGAGAGCACTGACTTAAAAGGATTTGGCTTATGATTGTTAAACTGGGTGATGGTGAGAAAGTGATACCCAGTAAAAACCCTACCGTACTTAGAATTTTGATCTTTTTTCAGGCTAACGACAGTGGTAGGATTCTCTCTTTCTCTCCCCCTCTCTCTCCTCCCCCTCACCCTCCTCCTCCTCCTCCTCTTCCTCCTCCTTCTTCCTCTCCCCCCCTCCCTCCCTCTCTCCATGATGAGAAGAGACGGCAAGCCAAAGCTCCCAGTCAGCCATGCAATCATGGTGATAAACACGGAAACTGCCTTCCACAGTGTACTTCGTTGCCAGACGGTTTACTCAACTGAGATGGAAGATGAAACACTCCGAGGGCCCACCAGCCCCCACACCAAGCATGAAAATGAAAGAAAATCTGGAGTTCCTTTAAGGGAAATTCCTATCCGAACTGGGGTCTACCTGTCTGGTTCAGTAATGCCAAACCACACTGAGGTTTTGCAGTGGGAGAAAGGCGGACATTTCTTTGCAGGGCACCAAGCAAGGAAAACAGAGCAGCTCACGCTTAAGACCCAACCTTCCCAGTGGCTTGCAAGCAAGGGTTTTTCAAGGAAATTGTGGAATGGTATATAATCAAGTAAAGACCTTTTGTAAAAAAAACTTTGCAAACGTCAGTACACTTGATGTAAAACAAAATGTTTGAAGTGCACGTGTCTTTTTTTAATGACAACCTGTGTTAACCAACAGTCTGTGCCTGCTAACCACCAACCGGGCTCATACCCCATGAGAGCATCTCTGTTGGGCGCCCACACCCTCATCTCACCGCATCTCTTGTGCCCGGGCCATTCCACACACTGCTTCCTCCATCTGGAATTCCTGGAAGCTCTTCCACCTCCTCCTCTTGCAAAGTTCAGCTCAGGCAGCACTTTGTGCAGGAAACTTTCCCAGACTCCTTAAGATTTCACAGGTCTCACCGCCCTTGGGATAGAGTTTAAAGCTCCTGATTCCACAGAGGACCACCTTTGTCTACTGGCCAGTCTTCCCCATAAAACTATAAGCAGTGCGGGTCTCTCAATCATCCTTGCAGTCCTGACGTGGTAGAAATTTAACACATAGGTATTGAGTTGAAAAATGTATGAATAATTGGCACACATTGCATTTTCTTTCCATGAGAAATTTGTTCAGATGCCTTTGTCCTCTTTTGGTGGCCATTGTCATTCCTCCCCTTGAGTAAGAAAATGGGCTTGTAAAATTAAAACTACACTGAGATACCACCTAACTCCGGTCAGAATGGCCATCATCAATAACTCAAAAAATAACAGATACTGGAGAGGATGTGGCGAAAAGGGGATACTTCTACACTGTTGGTGGGAGCGCAAACTAGGTCAGCCTCTCTGGAAATCAGTGTGACAACTCCTAAAAGTTCTAAAAATCGACCTTCCATATGACCCTGCAATCCCCCTACTGGGAATATACCCGGAAGAGCTCAGGTCACTCTATAAAAAAGATACCTGCACACGTATGTTTATCCCAGCATTGTTCACAATAGCAAGAACATGGAACCAACCATGCTGCCCATCAAAAGAGGACTGGATTTTTTAAAACATGGTACATATACACAATGGAATACTACACAGCCATAAAGAAGAGAAAATCATGAACTTCGCAGCAACCTGGATGGAATTAGAGCTTATATTACTGAGTGATCTCTCACAGAAAAAAGAGCCGAGTATCACATGTTCTCACTCATAAGTGGACCTTGAACAACTACCGTGCTACTATAAGAAAAGGATTGAAAGTGGCAGGAAACTGCGGGGAGGGGGGTGAGGGGTTGGGGAGGTGGGATTGACAGTAGTCCATATCTGCCTGGGGAAGGGGGGACACACCTCATTGATAAGGGCACCTGCATGGCGAATATTTGTATACCTAGCCCTGAATTGTGCCCCACAATTTTAAATAAAAATTAAAAGAGGAAAAAAAAAAGAAAATGGGCTTGTAGATTCTGGGGTATGTACAGGGTGGGGAGTAAAGAAAATTATGAATTGTAGAGATCAAACCAGAAAACTCAGAATCCTGAACATTTGCCAACAATAGAAAGGAGATTAACACAAGGTTTATAATGGCATCCTTATAGCATTTTTAGGTCAATGGAAAGGAACTACAACTTACCTCAGTGAAATCTTTAGAGGAAAAACATATTTATATGGGTCCTACTAGCTTGAGGAAAATAAATACAGACAGGGTGATTTTTTTTCCCCTGTCTTCTTCTTTTTTCGGAAATAAAGCCCAAATTGCCCCACTTAAATGCACAGACTGCCAGATTTCTTTCTTTTTTCTTTTTAAATTCCTGTAAATGTCTTGACTTGAGAAGATACACAAGGTCTATAATAATCCTCATATTCCCAATGTATGTAACCAAATTCATACAATGTTCCTTTATTGATTAAGAAAAAAATTACACTTCTTCAAGAAGATGGCTGATCATTACCTTCAGAAAGAAAGGTGCAATTTATCTGTAAATTACTGCGACACTAGTAGCAAACTGTATTAATTAATCTACCTTCCACAGACATCACTTCACCACTCCTGGAGGCATCAAACAGGTTTTGGCACACTTCACAGAAAACCGGTCACCTGATGATAAATTGCTGTAATCACCGAACATGCCAGTAGTTTTCTCGACTGTGTTGCGGAGAAAGTCAGTCCAATGACATTGTGCCAACTGGGTTTCAACTGGAAGGCAACATGGAACTTCTGTCATCTGTGACATCCGCTTGCAGGCGGCAGCGTCCCGCCTGGCTCCCATTCTCCGCTCTTTCAGGAGTCCCCATCCAGAAGAGACAGCCCTGCCGGAGGTTCTGGGCCACGTCCTCAGCAGCAATCAGCACTTACCTGCATGTTATGGAGTCTGAGACTGCAACTACAACAAGGTGTTGGTACAGAGAACAAAAACAAAACAACACCAAGAATTCAGTTTCTCGACATTCAGAGCATTTCCTGGAGTTCAAGAAAAATCCTCGGAAGCATGGGATATTTTCATCCCAGAGTTATGAACATAAAGCTCTATTCCAGGCTTGTAGCAATGTAGCTGGGCTCTGCCCTACACCAACGCATGCTCTGGTGTCTTTTCCCAAGATGCCAGCCCCTGCCTCTCATGGATGGTGCCTGTCCTTGGGGTACCGGACTATGTCCCCTCTGCAAGGAAAGCCCAAAGTGCCTGGGAGTCCGGAGGTGGCCCCTAACCCCCGATGGAGTGAGGCAGTGGCATAAATACCCAGCTACTTAATCCCTTTGGTTTGAGCCAAAGTCATCTTCCATGGCACCTTGCTGGTCGCATATTCTAATTGGCATCCAGTCCTTCTCTCCTCAACCAGGGTGGCCAATCACCCTGGTTTTCCTGGAACGGTGAAGTGTGAAGTGTGCCATTTTAGCACTGAACGTTCTACATTCCAGAAACCTCTTGGTCCTAGGCAGACCAGGACAGCGGGTCACCCTATGCTTTCTGGATCCTCTGCCACCAGGAACTCCTGGGAACGCTTCCCGGTAAGTCACCCTCTCACAATCCCTTGTCTTGGGATCCCCCTCTGGGAAACACAACTTCAGATGACAGTCAGTTTTTAAAAACATTGACTACCTAGTAAGAAAACCTCATCAAACATCCACTGATTCAGCCGTACCACAACAAGGCATTTCAACGAGTGAGCCCTCAGAACACTTTCAAGGAAGAGAGGTCTGTCGGTCAAGGTACACACAGTGCCTCCCCGATTTTCACCACACCCACCGCCACTGCCCAGCACCCGTCATCATCACCTCTCAGTGGGACCGCTGAAGTAGCCACCCTGGTATCGTCTTCCTCACCTCCCTCAAAGAAAAAAAAAATCAAAGTCCCGATGGGCCCATGGGCCCACACTTGTAGTCCCTGCTACTCCAGAGGTTGAGGCAGGAGCGTCTCTTTTGGCCATCAGTTTCTGTCCAGCCTGGGCAACACCATAAGCCACCTTCACCCGTAAAATAAATAAATAAAAAGAAAATGTTTAAAATTGTGAAACTTTAAATAAAGGCTCACGTCCTCACCATGAGCTCAAAGGCTCCACCATGGCCTGTTCTGTCCTCTTCCCCCCACCCCACCTACCCTGCCGATTACAGTGGCTGCCCCTCCTCCCCTGGGCCAAGTGAGCTGGCCCACCCCCCACAGTGCCCCACCCACGGGCGGGTGTTCTCATCTCTCCTGCCTCCCTCCTCCGCTGAAGCCGCTTGGGACCAGGGCTTGGCATCAGAGGCCTAAGCTGAGCCCCACGTGGCTGGCTGCTGGCCAGTGACCAGTCCATGGCCTGTGTGGCATCTTGCTCCCAGCTGGAGCCTGACCCTCTGAGTGGAAACCTAGTGGAGAAGGAGCTGGTGTGTGGGGCTGTTGTGACCTGTGAGTCGCAAAGTCCTGAAGGAATGCTGTTAAGTTGTGGGATTGTGGTTGCTACTTCCCTCCCAGACACACATGATTCTGCCCCGGCCAGGGTAGCCCAGGGAAGGCAGCAGGCTTTCCTGCAGACACCCCCTCCTACTAAGGATGAACAGGTGTGTCACTGGAAAACAATGACCCAGTCAACACAGAGTATCTGAGAGAAGAAAATAAAGCTCCAATCGGATATGTGCCTCTGAGCAAAGGGCCCCACGAAAAACATGGCTCTTCTCCAGAGTCTCTGACCTGACTTGACTGCGGGCAGGAGACAGCTGAACACAGCACAGGGTTCTCAAGGTGAGGTCCCCAGACGAGCATCACCTGGAACTTGTTGGAAATGCAAACTATCAGGTCCTGCCACAGTCCCTACACCTGCTGCCTCAGAAACTCTGGGGCGGGCCCAGCCACAGGAGTCTAAACAAGCCCTTCAGGGGATTCTGATGCACTCAATTAATCCTTCCTCTGGAATCCCTTCTCTGGCTGTGATTGTTTCATTGGAATCCCTTAGACCAGAGGTTCCCAACCTTGGGCCAGATAACTCTGTTTTGGGAGGGTGTCCTGTGCCTTGCGGGATGCTTAGCAGCACCCCGACCTCCCTCCATGAGACGCCAGGATATGAATATACCAAATCTCCAGACATTACCAAAGGTTCCTTGGAGGACGAAATCACCTTGACTGAAAATCACTTCCACCGACAGCACCTGGAAGGCAGGAACAGCCTCCTATTGTCATAAGCTGAGCGTGCCAACATCACAAATTGGTAGCAGCCGCCCATCTCCGACAGCTTGATCCCAGAGCATGGGGTTGACTTCCCTGGGCACAGACCTCAAGCTTGGCATACGGAAGGGTTAGAGGCCAGTATGCACGACGACAGCTCCTTTGAGGGGGAAATAAGAATGGGTGGAAGAAATGGTCCAATGGGATGCCGTTGAAAAGGAGCTCCACAGGAAGCCCTGGAGTGGGGCGGCCCTGCAGAGTTGTCCCAGTAGAGGCAAAGCAAATGGGCCTTGACAGTCACCCCCAGTTGATCAGCCACACAGCAGATCGCATGCTATTTCTTTGGGCATAGCTGGAGGTGAGCTGGGTTCCTTCAGCTTAACCAACTCCCAGAGTGGGAGTGGGCTGTGAGCTTTCAGGGGCCAGCACGCAAGCCAGAAGCAAGCACATACGTCCTGAGTGGCACTCCACAGCATCCACCCCTGCATCTGACCTCTGCAGAACTGAGACCTGCCCATGAACACAAAACCTGGGATTCCAGTGCATGCCGTTAAGTGCTTCAATCCAAACCACAGTTATCTACACACCTTGAACAAAGCACCTCTATGTAGTCAAATGGCATTCTTCTCCTTCTAAGACGTACCGTGCCCAGATCCGTTAATCCATATCGTGTCCCTCTGAAAGCACGCAACCCTACTTGGTCTCATAAAACTATGATCTGTGGAGTTGTCCTCCCAGAATCATCACAAAGAAGTTCACGTGAGCCAGGGTCAGGGATTGCTTTCTGGCTCTGATTCGACTCTCCCCAGGAGGAGCTAATTAGAGTTGAGAAGGTTTCGGGGTGTGCAGTCTCATCTTTTGGCTTCTGTTCAGAACGACAAACAATCAAGCAGTAATTAGCGCTTGTCAGCTCTGGCCAGCTCTGCACCCGACATAGGGCCAAGGCCTTCAGCCTGCAGACTCGGCACCGCCTGCCTTTGGGCCGATCAGAATCAACTCCATGATGTTCTCACAGCCCCATGCTCTTCTGCAGAAACCCCTGAATCTGCCTGGTCTGCTGCATTAAGCCAGATATCTGGATATTTTTGTAAGCCTAAATGCTCTCGTATAGGAAGTATGATTCACATTAGTCAGCTGTCAGTGAAAATAGACATACATTAAAACTGACATAGCTCGTGAAGAAGGAAATGCCTTCCACGGGTCTTTTCTTCCTTCTGGGAATCTAAGCCCCACACAGTGCCTTCCATCACCCAGCACCACTGATGCGAAGCTCAAGTGTCTGGAGGAGAGGAGTCACCATCCTGCCTCCGTTTTGACTGTGTAAACTCAGGAGCCAGGCCAGGGGCTGGTGGATCCCAGGCTGAGATGGAAGACAAGGCAGTCTGTTAGAAACCTCACACCCACCATTTGTCCCAAGACTGTCAGAGAGCTTTGATTAAAGCCAAATAAAACAAAACAAAGCAAAACACTCTGTGCTTTTGTCAGACCGTATGTCTGGGGCTGCCCCCCCATCCCCGCCCCCACTGAAATTTTCTTACACCTTTCTAGGGGCTTCTTCAGTTTCAGATTCCTCACCCACCCTGGAACCCAGGGAAAGAGCTCCCAGCTCCCGGAGAGAAGTGGCATCTGTAGCTCCTCTTGCCTCTCCTGGCAAATGAGATATCTGACTTTCTCAGGAGCTTACAAGGAGACGGTGTCCTCATGCCCTCTGAGGTATGGGTGCAGAGTTAACCCCCTCCACTGTGAAGAGCATGAGAGCATTCCAGCGTGATGGGCGGCCTCCATCTCTCAGCCTTCAGCCTGCACTTGTTTTGGCCTCAGCAATAGTTGGAAGAGCAGTGATCTGTAAATAGATTTAGGTGCGTGATCAATAAGTTCCACAAACTATCAGTTTAGTGTGTCAATGTTCTATATAGGCTACAGAGAGCGTCATTGCAAAAGTTGTTAGAGGTGTTTTCCTCCTGATAACATACATTTTAGAAAGCCGGGCTCGGTGGCTCAGCCTATAATCCCGCACCTTGGGAGGCTGAGGTGAGTGGATTGCCTGAGCCCGCGGGTTCGAGACCCACCTGGGCAGGCGAAACCTCATCTCTACAATAAATCAAAAAAAAAAAAAAATTAGCCGGGCGTGGTAGCGCGCGCCTGTAATTCCGGCTACTTGGAAGGCTGAGGCAGAACGATCGCCGGAGCCCAGCAGGTCGAGGCTGCGGTGGCCGGGAGCAGCCACTGCACTCCAGTCTGGGCGATCGAGTGGGACTCCAACTCAAAAAAAAAAAAAGAAAACAACAAAAAAAACATACATTTTAGGAAATGAAAAAGTCGGCAAAATACGTATTATTAATTCATCACATCAACTGACTGTGGTAAATACACCATTGACAGTATGTGCATATTCAATCACATTATAAGCATCATCTGGCAACACGTAATGTCTAATCTCTTAAAAATCTAGGTCCTAACTGGTTTTTCATTGTCAGAGGAGAAAATAAGACATTGCCTTGGGCTTAGGATTTGACATCTGGTCTGGCTTACACATATTTTGAGGAAGTTCCTCAGGACCAAGTAAGATTGTTCAGAGAATAAAGCATAGGCGATGATTTTTACCAAACTCATCATCTCAGAAATTATTTGGCATTATTCCCATTATCCCCCATTCAGGAAATCTCTATGAGTCCTTCTCACCCATCTAATCTCTACTGTTATGATATAATTAACTGAAAATTTTGCCCGGGAAAAAATTGAGTTGTCTTTCAGGAAGGGTATAAATTCAAATGCCTCCAGAAAGCCATCCAGGAATATGCAATCCATACATGACCCTCCCTTTCTTTAAAATTTCTATGGCGCCCAGAGTTCACAGCCTCCATTTAATACTAAGTTGTATAAAATTGGTTTCAAGTATGTGTACTATCTGCCCAACCCATTGGTATGCACCCTGAAGAATGAACTCCTAGCCACGGAATGTACTAGTGTGTGATCCTGGACAAGTCCCAAATGTTCTCTTAGTCTCTACCCTGTGGAATTTCTTTTTCAGGGATATTTTGATAATTACAAAAGAAGTTTGACCACTGATAAATGTATCAAAAATGGAGAATAAGATCCACGATGCTATCAGTTTATATTATGAGCAGCAATTATGAAAATTCTTATCTGGATAGGAAAAATTACAGGACGAACCAAAGTTGAATTGCCATCTTATCTAAAATCGTTGTTTTAGTATGATTTAGTAAAATTATATATATAGGAAGTATGACTCACATTAGTTATCTTTAAGTGAAAATAGACATAAATTAAAACTGACATGATATGTAAATAAGGAAATGCCTTTCCTGGATCATTTTTCCTTTTAGGAATTTGTCCTCCACACAATGCCTCTCATCATCTAGCATTCACACACACACACACACACACACACACACACACCCTGGGGTGCCAAAAAATGCATACAGATTTTAAGAGATGTTATCCAAGTTTTACTTTTCGAAGTTGAATTGAATTACGGTAGCAATGTGTAGTATGATGTTCGCTCAAAAGATGCCATTAATCAAATGAATGCTAGAGTCATCGTGTGACAGGCAGGTATATATTAAGTATTGTAATTTTAATTGTTTATACATTTTTTGGCACCCTCTGTATATAGCAGCCTGGTAAGCACAAGTTAGAAATATAAGATAATTAGGTTCTGAGTTTGACAGCCTACTGAGAAGAAGTAACCATTATATAGCATTCTGGAAGACTCTCACCCCCAATTTAAAAGATATTAAAACAAAACACTTATAAGCCAGTTTATTAAAAAATAAGAAAAGGAATATTTATATTTTAAAACATTATCTGCAATAAACAGAGATGAGCTCAAGTATTTATGCATACAGATATTTGTCATCAGATTACATATATGCTTGAGAACTGGAAAACATCATACACTTCCAAAAAATAATGAAAGAGTGATTTTGAAAAAGATATTTAATAATATTCAATATAAATATTGAATATTATAAATATAAATATTCAAAATATGTTGTTAAATGTTTTAAAGTATATAACATTTTATAAATTATAATTTCTTATTTATTTTTAAATACAAAGAAAAAACATAAGGTTACTTTTTTTTAATTGCTGTAGTGATAAGCACTTGGTAATAAAAGTTTATTTCTTAATTATTTCTGTGTATAAAAAACTTTCCACGATGTACATATATTACTTTCGTAATCAGAAAAAATAAATATTTTTTCAAAAATGTGATGCTCTGTAATAGAAATATAGTTGTTAAAGAAAACTTCTGATTCTGAAGCCAAATCTTTATTACCAGCAAGAAAAATGGCAAAGAATCAAAATTTTCTCTGATTTTTTTTGAGTCAGGGTCTCATTCTTTCGCTCAGACAGCTAGAGTACAGTGGCATGATCAATACTCACAGCAGCTTCAGTCTCCTGGACTCGAGCAATTTTACTTCCTCAGCCTCTTGGGTAGCTGGGACTGCATGCACATCACCATGCCTGGCTAGTTTTTTAACTTTTTCCTGGGTTCAAGCAGTCCTCCCGCCTCAGCCTACCAAAGTGCTGGGATTATAGGCATAAGCCATCATGTCTTTTGTAATCCCCCCAGTACTCAGATTTAGTTTTCCAAATACTGTTCTCCAATAAAGGAAACCAGGGACCTTTAGGGTAATTACTAAAATCCAGAATTGAGGCAGGATGAGCCTGGAGCATCTTAAGAGTCAGAGAGCAAGAATTGCTCAAAGAATGTGTGGAAAAGGACATAGGGGGCATCTCCAAGGGCCCCCCACAGTCAAGTTTGGGACAATTTCAGCAAAAATATATTTACAAAAATAGACTGTAATCCATAGAAGGACACTTGTGTTTATGAGTTCATCCTGATGTGAAGAAAGCTGATAGATGATTGATAGATGATGACGATGGTTGATTGAGAGAGAGAAAGAGAGATGGAGAAAGAGAGAGTGAGAGAGAGATTTTTTATGGGAGGAGACAAGTGGGAGGAAAATCCTCTGCTTGCCGTAGAATTCCAACTCATAAAGAAGGCTTTAATAATTGTACTACGGTTATGTAAAATATTAACATTCGATGAGGTATGTTCTAGTTTGGCAACTTTTTTGTAAATGTAATCTTTTTTCAAAATGAGGATTTTAAAAATTAAGGTCACTTAAATAATATTGTATAATTAGTTTGTATTATGAAATTAATATGTTATGTTTATAGAAAATTGACAAGGAAGAATGAAAAATATTCACAACCCATAGATCTCTCAAGCAAAGATTTGTTTCTATTGTCTGTGCTTCTTACTGGCTATTAATAGTAAACTAATACATGTAAAGACACTAATAAACCGACATATTTAAACTAATACATTTAAAGACAAGAATATTTGCAGAGCTAAAGAGAAACTTGCAATGTCTCCTGGGTTTATTTAGGTCTATGACCCTGAGTTCTTATATAGGACACTAGACAGCCAAACTTCTAGTGCTCTGACTTCTAGAATTAAATCCACATGTTGAAACATGGCAGGTCAGAAGACCAGAATCAGAAATGTCAAAGAGGGCCTCTTCCTAACCACTCGGAGCAGGTTTCCGGACTTGAAACCACCATCAGCTTGTCTCATCTGGAGAGTATTAGCACGAATTTCCACTGGTAGCATCAAAACCTCCCTACAGGCATCAAGGAGTCTTCTGAGAGCCCAGAGATGGTAACAAGATTTTCAGTGGCAGAGAAAGAGCCAAAATTATGTTTAAATGATCTAAAATTGCTTCTCTTAACATGGAAGCTTGATCAAACACCACAATATCAGAAGTAATTACAAGGCATCTACCTGTTCGGTGTCATTACTTGTGAGCAAACAAACAAAAAGCACTGAAATATTCTAGCCCTCCGTCCACATCCATCTACACCGTATTTCCTGGTAGGATGTTTGTGTGCCCCCAAGCCACCCCCAGAAATGGCAGCTTACAGCTGGACAACAGGGAAAGCAGGCTTATAGTTCTGTGGGAGCCAGCATAGTAATCCTGTTCTCTCCGGCAGGAACTAGGTTGTTGCTATAGCAACAGCCAAATGATGGACAGATTTTTAAATGTGCTGTGGTCTACTGTGATAAGAACTCCCAGGATATTCAGTCAGTATTTTCAAAGTGAGCTGAAACATGCACACTGTGTAATGATACTAAATGCTATGTTTCAAGATCAATTTTAAATGCCTTTTTTAAAAAAATTGAAATGCTAGAGAGTCTGAACTATTTTTAGTACTAAATAACCATTCGTGGTAATATCAGTTTTATTCACTACCACATCAAGTCAAAACTTCCATTCTTTGTGCAGCACTTATATGCTCTAAGTAAGGTTGAACTGAATTAATGAAAAAGTATAGTGTAGATAGATTACAGTAACTTCTTTCTGAGGGGATCCTAATGGCAACTGTTGTGTAAGCCCTAAGAAATCAACATAGTCAAAGCATGGTGAAATGCTTTTGACCTCACTTTGCTGGTCATTCTCTTAAGAAAATACCATACCCGGCAGGGCTTGGTGGCTCAGCCTAGAATCCCAGCACTTTGGGAGGCTGAGGAAAGTGGATTGCCTGAGGCTGCAGGTTCAAGACCAACCTGGGCAACTTGGCAAGACCTCGTCTCTACAATCAAAAATCAAAAATTAGCCAGGCATAGTAGTGCGTGCCTATAGTTCCAGCTGCTTGGAAGGCTGAGCCAGAAGAATCGCTGGAGCCCAGCAGGTCGACGCTGGGGTGGCTGGGAGCAGCCACTGCACTCCAGTCTGGGTGACAGAGTGAGACACCCCCCCACGCACACACAAAAGAAAAGAAAATGCCATATGAACAAAGCAAGTGTATTGTGGCTGAAATAGGAATGAATAATTTCCATACTACAATAGCATTTCTAGGTAATCAAAATTCAATTCTGTAGCTGAATTTTATGCAAAATGTTTTGAATACACTACTTTAAAAAAAATGTCATAAGGTTCTTAGAACTGCTGGAACTTGGAGCAAGTATCTTCCTCAGATCACTGCTTAGCAAAGACCCTGGTAATCACTTGTGCCATAGCTAAGGTCTGAAGAAACAATCTTAGAATCCGGGCAAGCCTTTTAGGGCATCTGTAATCATAATTTAAATTTCTCTGGTTGAATTTAGATTGGATTTACTAAGAACCACAAGCTAAAAGTCATCGGACTTGAGGCAAAGATCTTCAGATTGATTTTTTTTTTATTTCTTATTTTTTAAGAATTGGAGTCTTGCTCTGTTGCGCAGGCTGGAGTGCAGTGGCACAATTATAGGTCCCTGCAGCCTCAAATTCCTGGGCTTAAGTGATCCCCGTGCCTCAGCCTCCCATGTTGCAAGGATTCAGACTAATTTTCTCAAATAATATTTTTATGGAAGCGTATTATCTGTATCATAAGTGTAATCAGCTCAATGAAATTTCACCCAGAGAACATCCTTGTGTAATTAGCACCTAGATGAAGAAAGAGAGCAGTAGAAGATCCTAAAAAGGTCCTCCATATGGATTTCCTGACCCCATGGGTGAGTTGTGCCTGTTTCTGAACATTCTGCATATGGAAACAACATATCGCGTACAATGTCTGGCTCATCTAAGTCGACATTCGGTTTGTGAGATACGTCCGTGCTGTTGTTTGTAGTAGTCGTCTGTTCTCTGTCATTGCTGCATCGCATTTTATCTATATCTTCATTAGAAAGATGATCTGGCTCAGCTCTGGAAAATGGCAGCCATGTTTAAAATAACTTTGTCTTGATGTTAGATATCAAAAGAAGTGACAGAAAGTTGGTAGGTTCAAATGTGTTTTTCTTTCAATGATTGTACTACTATTTTGTTGTTTTGAGTATATTCAGATATGACTTCCTTTGAGGACTGAAAAAAAGCAGAGAAATAATTGTGTTTTTAAAAGTTGCCCTGGCGCAGTGGCTCATGCCTTTAATTCTAACATTTTGGGAGGCTGAGGTGGGAGGATCACTTTGAGGCTGGAAGTTCAAGACCAACCTGAGCCGAACAACATAACCTCATCTCTACAAAAAAAACTTAACCAGGCATGATGGCCTGGACCTATAGTCCCAGCAACTCAGGAGACTGAAGGGGGACGTTCACTTGAGTCCAGGGATTCAAGTTTGCAGTGAGCTGTGATCACACCACTGCACTCCAGGCTAAGCCACAAAAAGACACCCTGATTTTTTGTGTATGATGTATTCAAATGCCAAATATATATATATATATAGAGAGAGAGAGAGAGAGACAGAGAGAGAGAGACAGAGAGAGACAGAGAGACAGAGAGAGAGAGAGTAAATACACACACACACAAGTATATATATATATATATATATATATATATACACATATATATGTATATATATATATGTACACATGCATATACATATATGCTGAGATTTGGTGGGTTATTTCTGCAAGGTGTTTTTTTTTCTTTTTTCTGTCTAAAAGATCAAAAATGATTTTAGGCAAAGAATAAAATAACTGCTAGCATGGATGTTTTCAAATATATGACCAGTGAGAAGAGGCCAAAACTCCATGTATCTAGGCCAGTGTTATAGCTTCAGAGATGTCCCTACTTTGATTATTATTGTTGGCCTCACCAAGGGACAATTTGCAAAAGCTCCAGAGTAAATATATCATTTTGAGAGCCTTCGACATCTTACCCAAAGCACAACTCTAAATTTAAATTGTTTTCTTAGAGATTGCTTCTAAAATTTTTATCATGTATCTAAAAGAAGATAACATAGTCAGTGATTCATTCAAATGCCTAATATTCTCAAGCTCATGTTCATAAAGAAAAAAATGACCTCTGCTTCTAAAGGCAAATATACACGAAGGCTTAAAGTTAATTCTATTTTTCACACTCCACTGCATTAACTAATGAATCAAGCACAGACTATCTTTTCTTCTGAATATAGAAGCTATAGAAGCCAAGAGGAAAGGAACTGGGTAAATATTTTGTCTTACATTTACCCCAAAATATTTAAAAATAAAAGTCAATTTGCTTGTGGAGTCTAGACTAGCTAAGAGACTTCTGGATCTTGGTCTCCTTGTATATATAAAGTGAAAGGATTCGACCATGTAGCCTCCTGCCAGAACTCCCATGTTATGCTTCTCTTTTATGAATAAATCAAGTTGTGAGAGCCAGGAGGGGAGGTCAAAGCAGAGGCCGGGAACTAGGTGATTATAGTCAGAGGAAGCCGAAGACCCGGCAAGTTGGAGCAGTTTAAGAATAAATAATTAGATTGCCAGAGATTTCGGGAAAGGATTGGGGATCTAGGAACAGCAATAAATGTGCAGAAATTAACCTAATTCTGGTGCTCTTTGATTCTCCTGCTGAGTAATGGTGCGTGCAGGAATCAGTGGCATCAAAGAACAGTGTCTGCCTCGTGTCCAGGCAGAGTTCAGGGGACATGCATCACAGGAGTCTGCGATTCCCCCACCTTATCAGAGAGGGCAGGATATGAGGTTTGAGGGTTTTTTTAAAAAATAAACTTCTAAACTTTTAGTATAGTTTCCGATTTATAGAAAGTTATCAAATACAGTGCAGCGATTTCCTACCCAGTGTTCCCTATTATAATCATATTCTTTTGAAACATTTGTCACAATTAATGATCCAATACTGATATATTATTGTTAAAGTCCATGCTTTATTCAAATTTCCATGGTTTTTGCCTAATATCCTTTTTTTGTTCCAGGATCCTACCCAGGATACCACATTACACTTAATCTTCAAGTCTCTCTGTCCGCTCCTTTTGGCTGTGACAGTTTCTCAGACTTTTCTCATTTTGATGACCTTGACAGCATTGAGGAGTATTTGTAGAATGTCAGTTGGGCTTTGTCTAATGTTTTCTTAATAATTGGAGTGGAGTTATGGGTTTTGGGGAAGAAAACCATCGAGATAAAGTGTCATTGTCATCACATCACGTCAAAGATGCATAATGTGAGCATGATTGGTCACCGTTGATGTTATAACCTTGAATTTAACCAAAGCAGTGTTTGTCAGATTTCTCCACTGCTGAGTTATGCTTTTCCTCCTTTTCATACAGTAATATTTAGCAGGAAGTCACTATGTGCAGCCCACAGTTAAGAGTGAGGAGTCATGTTTCACATTGTGGAGAGCAAAGTTTCTATATACATTATTATTTGGAATACTTCTAAACAAGAGACTTGTCTCTTCTCTCTGATTTATTTGTTTAATAATGCACTTATGTCATTGTGGACTCACGGATATTTATTCCATCCTTTGAGCTATCATCCAATCCTACGTTATTTTCTTGGAACAATTGGAGTTCCAGCTTTGACCACCGGCAGTTCTTTCTTCCAATTGGATCCTGGGTCTCTTTGGGAAGCCACCATCATTGTGAGGTTTGTTTGTTGTTGTTGTTTGTTTATTTGTTTGTTTGTTCAATAATTTCTGAAATTTCTGGAATCTGGAATTTGGATTTTGACAGGAGTGGTTTACCTAGAACAATTTGGTCCTATGCCAAGGTTTTTTCCTTAGCTATTTGTTCTGGTTAACTGCAATTACCCAAACAATCTTTACAATTAGAGACTTCTGATTTCATTAAATATAAAGAAAAAATATGAGATTCCTTATTTTTTTTGAGTTGGAGTCTTACTCTGTCGCCCGGGCTGGAATACCATGGCATGGTCACAGCCACCCCAGGTATCAACCTGTCTGGGCTCAGGAGATCCTTCTGCCTCAGCCTTCCAAGTAGCTGGAACTACAGGTGTGTGCTACCACGCCCAGCTAATTTTTTTTTTTTTTTTTTTTTAGTCAGAGTCTCACTCTGTCGCCCAGACTGGAGTGCAGTGGCCGCTCCCAGCCACCGCAGCCTCGACCCGCTGGGCTCCGGCGATCCTTCCGCCTCAGCCTTCCAAGTAGCTGGAACTACAGGCGCACACTACCGTCCCCGGCTGATTTTTTGATTTATTGTAGAGATGAGGTCTCGCTTGCCCAGGCGGGTCTCGAACCCACGGGCTCAGGCAATCCACTCACCTCAGCCTCCCAAAGGTGCGGGATTACAGGCTGAGCCATCGAGCCTGGCTCCCAGCTAATTTTTGATTTACTGTAGAGACAAGGTCTCGCCAAGTTGCCTGGGCGGGTCTCAAACCTGCAGGTTCAGGCAGTCCACTTGTCTCAGCCTCCCAAAGTGCTGAGATGACGGACTGAGAGCCATGGAGCCTAGCCAAGATTGCTTTCTAATTGTCTTGGCCCCAGGGATCTTGTTCTCACTACCTTTAGCTAAAGATATCTCTCTTTTCAGTCCTGGGAAAGTTTTCCTTTAATGTGCTTGATAAATATTATCCCTCCATTTTCTTTGTTCTCTCTTCCTATAACTCCTATTAGGAGAGCCTTCTGCATTGATCTACTTGAATTTCAAATATTTTATTTTTATTGCATATCTTTTTTTTTTTTTTTGAGTCGGAGTCTCACTCTGTCGCCCAGACTGGAGTGCAGTGGCCGCTCCCGGCCACCGCAGCCTCCACCTGCTGGGCTCCGGTGATCCTTCCGCCTCAGCCTTCCAAGCAGCTGGAACTACAGGCGTGCGCTACCACACCCGGCTAATTTTTTTGATTTTATTGTAGAGATGAGATCTCACCAAGTTGCCCAGGCGGGTCTCGAACCCGCGGGCTCAGGCAATCCACTCACTTCAGCCTCCCTTTGTTCTACAATTAAAGACATTTTCTTACCCTTATCTTATCACCCTTATAATATAATTCCATGCTTCACTAAAGGACTAAGACACGTTCTGAGAAATGTATTCCTAGGCAATTTCATCCTGTGAACATCATGAAGTGTACTTACACACACCTAGATGGCACAGTCTACTACGCACCTAGGCTATATGGTAAGCCTATTCCTCCTGGAACACAGACCTGTATAGCATGTTATTGTACTGAGTACTGTAAGTAGTTGTAACGCAATGCTATTTGTGTTTCTTAACATATCTAAGCCTAGAAAAGGTACAGTAAAAATACCTGTAAAATATAAAAAATAGTACATGGATGTAGAGTCCCTACCAAAAATGGACCATGCAGTACTGGCAATTGTTCTGAGTGGATAGGTGAGTGAGTGGTGAGGTAAGTGAATGCGAAGGCTTGAGACATTACTGTACACCACTGTAGACTTTATAAACACTGAACACTTAGGTTATATTACATTTGTTATTTTTTTCTTTCTTTAATGCTAGATTAACCTTCGCTTACTGCTACTTTTTCACCTTGTAAAATTTTTTAAATTTTTTTTGCTTTTTTATTCTTTTGTAATAACACTTAGCTTAAAACGCACATTATATAGATCCATATATATTATCTTTCTTTAGATATTTATTCTAAAGACTTTTTTCCTTTTCCCTCCCACACTTTTTAAACGTTTTTGTTAAAAACTAAGGCACAAACACACACACCAGCCTAGGTCTACATGTGGTCAGGATCATCAATATCACTGCACATCTTGTCCCCTGGAATTCAGAGGCCGTAACATGCATGGAGCTGCCATCTCCTGTGATGACAATGCCTTCTTCTGGGACACCTCCTAAAGGGCCTGCTTGAGTTTGTTTTATGGTTTGTTTGTTTGTTTTGGTAAGTAGAATTATACTCTAAAATAACAATGAAAAATATAGTACAGTACCACAAAAATGATGCTATGATCTCAGTGCATCATATCAAGAGATCCTTGATCTTGATTTGTCTCAAAGTTAACTTTGATCCTTTGGGGAAAATGGTATCTACAGGTTTCTTTGCTGCAAAGTCATTAGTTTCTCCTTTTGTAATTAATACGTATCTTTGGGAGAGACATTTTGATATATTTATGTAGTCTCACATTTTCACTCACTGATTTTAGCCTGGATTAATCACTTCTAAAATGTCTGCCTTGTGGTATTTTTCTAATTCTATCATTCCTTCTCTTCACTGGCCTTCAACAGTACGGGAGACATTTTTCTTTTCATGTATTTACTTATTTATAGCATTAGAGATTGATGTATTCCTTTTTTGGATTTTTTAGAAAGCAGGAATTATTGAAAGAACAGAAAAGCTCCCACAGCAAAAGGAGACCCGAGGGGGTTGCCCAGGAACTGATGTCTTCTAATTTTATTCAATAGATAATAAATAATTTATCTTCTATCAATATTTATTTTGATACTCAATTTGTCTCAGAATTGGCCAGTGGGAACGTCTTTGTAACTTGGACTTGGAGCCTTTTGGCATGTCCAATCATTCTCTGGCCACTTTCTTACTGCCTAGTACAAGAAGATGTTCTGTTACTCATCTTGTATTTTACCTACCACAACTTTAGAATCAACCTTTTCTAGAGGAAGCCATTTCTTCAAGACATTGTGTTCACAAATTGTATTTAGAACCCAAGATCCAGGTGCTTACCGGTATTGATGTCTATTCCTTCCAGGCCTCCTCAGCCAGAAAGGCTAGGAAATATATGAATTACATGTGTGTGCGCACGTGTGCATGATTATCATTTTAATCAGAGAGACCTCCAGTTCCACTTCATACCATGGGGTTCATGGCACTTTCCATCCTCTGCCTACTTGTAACTCATTTCTCCAACAGATAGAAACCGGAGATCCATTATCCTCCATAGATTATTCATTTACATAGTCCTTTGACTTTGATCAAGCAACCTGAGGCCTAAGAATTGGCCTATCTGAACCCACTAATACCAGTACTAGTGTACACTGCCCTGGGGCCCAAGGACAGGCATGCTTGGGTTGCCACTGCCACCACTGGAACCTAAGGATTGACCACCTAAAGTTTTTATCCACAGTAAAACTTCCACCCACTTCCATTAACAACTTCACCCTAAGCTACTGAGGAAATCACAGGCACAACTGTTGCTGTTTACTGCAAAATAAATCACGTCAAGACTCTATTACTACACGACTACTACTTTGATCAAAGTCAGAGTTCCCTACCCAGCCAACACACTAAATCCATATTCAGGAAAAGGTCTTTCACTACAAAAGCAAATTCAAAAAAATTGGAAGAAATGTCCGTTACACCGGCTGTGCAAATATCAACATAAAAACCTAAGGAATAGAAAATAAGGATATATGACACCTCCAAAGAAACACAATAGTTCTTCAGCAAGATTTCCATGAAAAAGAAATGTCTAAAATCCAAGAAAAAGAATTTAAAATAATGATATTAAAGAAACTCATTGGCCGGGCTCGGTAGCTCAGCCTACAATCCCAGCGCTTTGGGAGGCCGAGGTGAGTGGATTGCCTGAGCCTGCAGGTTCGAGACCCACCTGGGCAACTTGGTGAGACCTCATCTCTACAATAAATCAAAAATTAGCTGGGCATGGTAGCGCATGCCTGTAGCTCTGGCTACTTGGAAGGCTGAGGCGGAAGGATCGCAGAGCCCAGCAGGTCAAGGCGGTGGTGGCCAGGAGCGGCCACTGCACTCCAGTCTGGGCAACGGAGTGAGACTCCAACTCAAAAAAAAAAACAAACAAGAAACTCATTGTGATACACGATAACTCAGAAAAACAATACAAAGAAATTAGAAAAATAAATCACAATGTGAATAAAAAGTTCACCAAAAAATAGATATTATTAAAATGAATGAAATAGAAATTTTGAAACTGAAGAATTCATTGAATGAAACAAAAAATATATTCAAATGTTTCGACAACAGACTAGAGCAAACATAAGAAAGGATTTTAGAACTTGATAACAGGTCTTTTGAAATAATCTTGCCAGATAAAAAGAAAGAAAGAATAAAAAAGAATAAGTAAAATCTATAAAAAATATGGGATACCATAAAGTAACCAAATATTTAAATTCGTGTGTCCCAGAAAGCAAAAAGGGGAGACAGAAACCCCATTTAACAGCATAATAGTTGAAAACTTCCCAAGTCTAGCGAGATATTTAGACAGATATAGGAAGCACAGAGATTCCCAAATAGATGCAATGCAAAAAGACCTTCTCCAAGACACATTATGGTCAAAATGTCAGAAGTGAAAGACAGAGAACTCTAAAAATAGAGAAGAGTTTCTAGTCACTCATAAAGGAACCCTCATCAGACTAGCAGTTGATTTCTCAAAAGAAAACTTACAAGTTAGGATAGAATGGAATAATATATTTAAAGTTCTGAAAGGAAAAAAAAGTCAGTTAAGGATACTATACTCATCAAAGTTACTCTTTGTCAGTGAAGGAGGAATAAAGTCTTTTCCAGACAAGCAGAAGCTGAGAGCCTACAGTGAATGTTTCTTACATCTGGAAACAAAATAATGCTTTCTGCCACTATGATATAAAAGTTTCTGGTAGAGCTAACATACAAATGGGGGGAGAAAAGACTCAGATGTTCTTTACAAACTGCAATGAAAAACAACAAAAGAGAGACTAGGAGCGCTGGCTCATGCCTGTAATCCCAACACTTTGGGAGGCCAAGGGAGGAGGATCACTTGAGTTCAGGAGTTCAGGATCAGCCTGGGCAAAACAGTAAGACCCTCATCTCTGCAACAAAAAAATTTTTTAAACATTAGCAGAGCATTGTGTTGTGTGCTTGTAGTCCTAGCTACTCAAGAGGCAAAGGCAGGAAGATCACTTGAGCCCAGGAGTTGAAAGTCACAGTGAACTATGATTTTACCACTGTACTCCAACCTGGGAGCAAGATCCTTTCCCTGGAAAAAAATAAGAATAAATAAGAGAGAAATAAAGGAACAAAGAATATGCAAAACAATTAGAAATCAATTAATAAAATGACAGGAATCAGCCATCATGTATCAAAAATAACCTCAAATGTGAATGAATTAAACTTTCTACTTAAAAGATTTAGGCTGGCTGATGGATAAAAAGACATGATCCAACTATACGTTCCTTCCCTATAAGAAACACATCTGTAAAGACACATAGAAACTGAAACAAAAGGAATGAAAAAGGATATTCCATGCAGATGGAAACCAAAACAAGCAAGAGTACCTACACTTATAGCAGATAAAACAAGCTGTAATTCAAAAATAGTAAAATGAGAAATAAGGTCATTATTGAAAAGAAGAGATAAAGCCCAACACAACAAGAGTTGTGAACTTCAGCATCACACTCTCAGTATTTGATGGATCATCTACCAGAAAAATAACAAAGAAATAGGACATAACGTGAACTTTAGACATTTATAAAACATGTCATCCAACAGCTACAAGATACATATTCTTCTCATCAGCACATGAGACAGTCTCCAGAATAGACCATACATTAGGACACAAAACAAATTTCAATCCGTGTTTAGAAATCAGAATCATGACGAGCACCTTCTCGTATCACAGTGGGATAAAACTAGAAATAAATAACAAGAGGAACTTGGGACGCTGTACAGATACATGGAAATAAAGCAAATGTTCCTGAATGACCATTGGGTGTAGGAAGAACTTAACGAGAACATCAAAAAAATTATTGAAGCAAATGAAAATGGAAGCACAACATACCAAACACTATGAGACAGAGCAAAAGCACTGCCAAGAAGGAGTCGTATAACAATAAAAAGCCACAGCAGAAAAAGTAAAAAATTTTCAAAAAATGACTCCAATGATGCACCTCAAGGAGCTAGAAAAGCAAGAACAAGCTAAATCCAAAATCAGGAGAAGAAAAAAATAGACATCAGAGCAGAACTAAACAAAATAGAGAGAAAAAACATAATACCGAGAATCAAGGAAATAAAAGGTTGGGTTTTGGAAAAGGTAAATAACTACAAGCTCAGCTAACCAAGAAAAAGAGAGAGAAGGCTCAAATATGTAAAATCAGAAGCACAAAAGAAACATTACAGCTGATCCCACAGAAATACCAAAGATTGACCAGAGACTATTATGAACAACTACACATGAACACACCCGGAGAACCGAGAGGAAAAGCTGAATAACATACAACTTACCAACTGAATCAGGATGACCAATAATGAGTAATGAGATCGAATCAGTAAGTAAATATCTTCCAAGAAAAAACAGTCAAACAAAACTTCACCTGCATCTAAACCACTTATATATGCAATCCTGACTTTTACCCCACAACTTTAAAATACAGTTAAGTTGAATTTTTAAAAAAAACATTCAAACAGTTCAGGACTGGATGGCTTCAATATCAAATTCTATCAAACTTAAAAAGAGGAACTAAAGCCAGTTCTTCTCAAACTATTCCAAAAAATTACAGAGGAACAAACTCCTCCTCACTTATTCTAGGAGGCCAGCATTACTCTGATACTAAAAAGCAAACAAAAACGGAACCACAAAAGAGACAATTACAGGCCAATATCCTTGATAAACACAGACACAAAAATCATCAGCAATATATTAACAAACCAAATCCAATAGCACATCAAAGCCCCGATCAAGTGAGATTTATTCTAGGATAAATACGGTCCAATATATGCAAATCAATAAGTGTGCTACATCACATCAGCATAATGAAATGCAAAAATCATATAATCATCTCAAAGATGCAGAAAATCATTTCATACAATTCCAACATCTTTTAATGTTTTTTTTAAAAAAAAAACTAGGCATTGAAGGAACATACCTCAACATAATAAAGGCCTTATATGACAAACCCACAGCTAACATACTGAATGGTGAAAACTTGTGTTCCCCTAAGAACTGCAAAAAGACAAAGATGCCCATTTTCACCACTCCTCAGCGACACACTACTAAAAATCTTAGTTTGAACCATCAAGCAAGAGAAAGAAAGAAAGAAAGAAAAAGCATTCAAATCGGAAAAGAGGAAGTTAAATTGTCCCTCTTTGCAAATGACATGATTTTATAACTAGAAAAACCAAAAGCCTCCACCAAAAAATTCTTAGAACTTATATCAGTTCTAAATATCTTAAACTGATAAACAAATTCAGTAAAGTTGCAAGATACAAAATCAATATGCAAAAATCAGTAGCATTTCTATATGTGAATAGCAAACTAACTGAAAAAGAAACCAAGTAGGCAATCTCATTTACAAGAGCTACTATATATATATATATGTGTGTGTGTGTGTGTGTGTGTGTGTGTGTGTGTGTATTATATATATAATATCTAGGAATTAATACAATAGCTACATATATTTATATATTATAAATTATAAAGATGATTATATAAATATATGTAGCTGTTGCATTTATTCCTAGGTATCATATACATGCATATGTATATATATATATATATATATATATGTATCACATATATGTGGCTATTGTATGATGAAATAAATGGAAGCAGGTGCAAACAAATGGAATGACATCTTGTGCTCATGAATAAAAAACATAATATTATTAAAATGGCCATACTACCTGAAGCAATCTACAGATTCAATGCAATCTCTATCAAAATACCAATAGACATAGAAAACAATTCTAAAATGTGTTTGGAACCAAAAAAGAACCCTGATAGCCAAAGCAATTCTGAACAAAAAGAGTAATTCTGAAGGCCAACACTATTGACTTCAAAATATATTACCAGGCTAAAGTAGTCAAAACAGCATGCTATTTATATAAAAATAGACACATAGAACAATGGAACAGAATACAAAATTGAAAAAACAAGTCTGTGTACTTACAGCCAACTGACTTTTGACAAACGTTTCAAGAACATACATTGGGAAAAGAGTACTCTCTTCAATAAATTGTGCTGGGAAAACTGGATATCCACATGCAGAAGAATGAAACTGGAACCCTATTTCTCACTATGTACAAAAAGCAACTCAAGATGAATTAAAGACTTAAATGTAAGACCCTAAACTATAAAACCACCAGAAGAAAACTTAGGGGAAACACTTCAGGACATAAGGCAAAGATTTTATCATTAAGTCCTTAAAAGAACAGTCAACAAAAACAAAAATAGACAAATAGAACTCTATTGAACTAAAAACCTTCTGTGTAGCAGAAACCTTCAACAGAGTGAAGAGACAACCTGTCAAATTGGAGAAAATAGTAGCAAACTATCCCTCCAACAAGGGACCAATATCCAGAATATAAAAGGAACTCACACAACTCAACAGGAAAAAAAAACCAAATAATCCCATGGCAAAGTGGCCACAGGACATGAATAGACACTTCTCAAAAGGCAAGCAAATTGCCAACAAGTTTGAAAAATGTTCGACATCACCAAACATCACAGAAATGCACATCAAAACAACAATGAAATCTCATTTTATCCAGTTGCAGTGGCTCTTCTACCAAACAGACAAAAAATAAGAGAGTAAGGATACGGCAAGGATATGGATAAAAGGAAGCTCTCAGACACTGTTGGGGAGATGGTGAGTTAGTACTGCCACCATGGAAGATAGTGGGAGATTTCTCAAAAAACTGAAAATAGAGCTACCACACAATCCAGCACTACTACTGGGTATTTATCAAAAGGAAAATGAATTCGTCTATCAAAAGGATACTTGCATCCCCAGGCTTATGGCACAATAGCAAAGACATGAAATCAATCTAAGTATCCATAAACAGATGATTGGATGTTTTTAAATGTGTGCTACATACACACACACACACACACACACACACACACACACACACATACACACACACAATGGAATACTATTCAACCTTAAAAAAGAATAAAATTGTGTCATTTGGAGCAACATGGATAGAGCCAAGGGTCACTGCATTAAGTTAAATAAACCAGGCACTAAAAGACGTTCTAACTCATGTGGGAGCTAAAAGCGTGCATTTCATGGAGGTAGAGGACAGAATGAGAGACATCAGAGGCTGGAAGCATGCGTGAGTGGGAGAGAAGGAATGAAGAGAGGTTGGTTAATGGGGACAAATGCAGAACTAGATGGAAGGAATAAGTTTTAATGTTCAAGAGCAGAGAGACTATAGTTAACCACAATATTATATATATCTCAAGATCGCTAGAAGAGAGGGCCTGAAATGTTGCCAACACGTAGAAAGAATAAGTACTGAAGATGATGAATGTCCTAAATAGTCTTACTTGATCATTACACCTTCTATGCAGGTAACAAAATATCATGTGTAGCCCATGAATATGTACAAATATTATTTATCAATTTAAGAAAAAATGTTTAAAAACGTTATTTGAGCTAGTTTCTCTCCCTCCCCCCCCCAGAATATTTTAAAACTTTTTTTCACTTAATTTTCAGTCTTCTAATTTGTACTCTCCTTGTCACCCAATGTGGGGTTTTTTTAGTGTTTATTTGGTGATGGGTTTTTTGGTTTTTGATTTTTAATTTTTTATCTTAAATATGTGGGGTACAATTCAGGGGTAGGTATACAAATGTTCATTATGCAGGTGCCTTTGTTGATGACGTATGCCTCCTCCTCCCATGGCAGTTTCCCACTGCTGCCAATTCTGCCCCCGCCCTCCCCTGGCAGTTTCCCACTACTGCCAATCCCTTTCTTATAGTATTACGATAGCTGTTCAAGGTCTGCTTATGAGTGAGAACATGTGATACTCGGTTCTTTGTTTCTGTAATAGATCATTCAGTATTATAGACTCTAAGTCTATCCAAGTTGCTGTGAAGTTCATAATTTTGTTCTTCTTTGTGGCTGCATAATACTCCATCATTTATATGTACCACATTTTCAAATCTAGTCCTCTTTTGATGGGCAGCACGGTTGGTTCCATGTTTTTGCTATTATGAATACTGCTGCAATAAACATTCGTGTCCGGGTATCTTTGTAATAGAGTGATTTGAGTTCCTTCAGGTATATTCCTAGTAGGGGGATTGCAGGGTCATATGGGAGGTTGATTTTTAGATCTTTTAGGAACCGCCAAACTGTTTTCCACAGAGGTTGTACCAGTTTACACTCCCACCAACCGTGTAGAAGTGCTCCCTTTCGACACATCCTCTCCAGCATCTGTTGTTTTTTGAGTTATTGATGGTGGCCTTCCTGACTGGAGTTAGGTGGTATCTCAGTATGGTTTTAATTTGCATTTCTGTGATGACTAATGAGGCTGAGCAATTTTTCATGTATCTGTTGGCTGTTCATATGTCTTCTTTTGAAAAGTGTCTATTCATATCTTTTGCCCACTTTGTAATGGGGCTGCTTGTGTTTTCTTTTCAGCACGTTTGAGTTCCTTGTAGATCCCAGATGTTAGGCCTTTGTCAGGTATACGGTTTGCAATATTTATTCCTAGTCTGTAGACTGTCACCCACTCTCTCGATGGTATTTTTTGGCTTTGCAGAAGCTTGTCAGTTTGATGAGGTCCCACTTGTCTATTTCATCTCTTATGGCATGAGTACTTGGGGTTTTGATCAGGAATTAGTAGCCAGTTCCAATTTCCATAGGGGTGTCTCCTGCGTTTTCTAAGGTTCTTATAGTTTGAGGTTTTATGTTTAGGTCTTTGATCCATTTGGAGTTGATTTTCACAAGAGAAGAAAATCAGGGATATCCAAATAGGAAAAGAGGAGGTTAAGTCATCCCTCTTTGCAGATGACATGATTTTATATCTCGAAAACCACTTAGCACTGATAAAGGACTTTGGCAAAGTCTCAGGGTATAAAATAAATGTGCAAAAGTCAGTCACATTCCTATACAACAACAATAAACAGATAGAAACCCAAACAAAAGGCACAATCCCATTCACAGTAGCCACCCCAAAAAAGAAATACCTTGACATCTTCCTAACCAGAGAAGTCAAAGACCTTTACAACAAAAAATGCAAAACACTGTTCAAAGAAATCAAAGGTGACACAAACAAATGGAAAAATATTCCCTGCTCATGGATTGGAAGAATCAGCACTGTTAAGATGTCCACCCTACCCAAAGCAATCTGCAGATTTAATGCAATGCCCATTAAATTACCAGCAGTATTCTTCTCAGACCTGGAAACGACAATATAGGAATTCATATGGGAACATTAAACAACCACAAATCACCAAAACAATCATCAGCAAAACAAGCAAACAAACAAACAAACAAAAATAGAGGGAGTTATCACACTCCCAGACTTTAAACTTTATTATAAAGCTACAATAATCAAAACAGCCTGGTATTGGTACAAGAACAGGCACATAGACCAATGGAACAGGATGGAGATTCCAGAAGCAAAACCTCAACTTCTCAACCAACTCATCTTTGGCAAAGCCTCCACCACCAACGACTGGGGAGAGGAGAGCCTAGTCAGGAAATGGTGCTGGGAAAACTGGCTGACCACATGCCAAAGATTCAAATGAACCCCCTACCTATCACCATACACAAAAATCAACTCTAGAGGGGTTTTTTGTTTTGTTTCTGCCCCATGTTTTGTCAGGCTGTGTTTAACATCATCTTACTATCTTATACCTCTTCTTGAGCTACTGCATTTCTCCTTCATCACATACTTTTAAGTTAGTGAAACTTTTATTTTTTGTAACTTTTGTGTCTCCCAGAGTAGTAATCTTTTGAATACCTATTCTCCTTTGGTGATCTTGACTGTTCTTCCCACCCGTATATTAAAGGTCCCGGTCCCTTTTCTAACAAACCATTCATCTGACTGGGCTCTTTTGAGCCAGATTTTTGTAGGACAAGAGGAGAAAGTATGAGATTCTGTATTTGTTGATTTCCACAAAACACATGCTCTCTGCTTCTCAGTCTCCCCAAGCAACTGATTCCTGCAACATTGGGCCACCTTCTTTTCTTTGCTTTACTGTGTCACCCCGTGTCACCTCATGTCACCCCATTGCCATACTCTATTTTTTTCGTAATTTCTCCCACAGTGTAGGAACCACGCTTTTTCAGACTTCACTTTTGTTTACGTTTTTGAAGTTCTGTGGCCACTGAGTTCTGCTGATGAGAACTTCCACAAATAACTGCTATATCTACAGATATGGCTTTATAAATGTTATATTTTCTTAAGTCCCTGACCTCTAAATTTTACAGTTTCCAGCTGCCAAGAGGTAGTAGCTGCTTTCCCAAGGAACTGACTGAAATGCATTCAGTGGATTCCCCTAAGATAATGCCAGATCTATTTTTATGGGTGTAAGTGTTCCAAATTTCTTTTAGCTCGGTTATTCAGAGAACAGAGCCTGGGAGCATAACTCACATGATGTTGCTTTATTTAAAAGTGTGATCTCATGGATCGGGGGTTGGGGAAAGACAGACAAAAGCAAGGAATGGAAGAGGGAACACAGGAGTATAAGGCTGGGCTGCTCACCGCTTCACCTCAAGCATGCCTGACTGCTTACTTTTTGTTACTGTCCTTTGAGAGGCTCTTTCTTTGGCTTTCATGACAGTCTGTTCATAGAAGAAAAAAATTAGACGCTGACACCTATATCCCACTGCCAAAAGATCTGCTCCACAAGGTGGTGATTTTCTTATACTTCCCAGTTGCACATTCATGGTTGTGCTATGGTCGGACTGTTCCTGTTCCCTCCGAAATTCATTCAGAAACTTAATTCCCAGTGCAATCATGTTAGAGGTGTGGCCTTTGGCAATTGATTAGGTCGTGAGGGCTCTACCCAAATGAATGGATCATTTTTTAAAGCATGGTGGGAAACTAGCTAGACTGTTTTATCATCCTTCTATCTTCTGCAGTGTGAGAACTCAGTGTTCCAAGCGCCATCTTGAAAGCAGAGACTAAGCCCTCACCAGACACCAAACACACCAGCATCTCAGTCATGGACTTCCTAGGCTCCAGAACTATAATAAATAATTTTTAGTTCTTTACAAATTACCCAGTGTTAGGTATTTCATTACAGCAGCACTAGTGAACTTAGACAGGCACCAAGCCGAAACCACTGTTCTTACCCCTCAGCATCAACAAGGAAGCCCAGGTAACAGTTGCAGGTGGGCTAGTGGATGTCTATAAGATTGTGGCCAAAGGAAGCTGGTTGTTCAGATTTTGCTTGGCCACAGCTTGTGGTTTACCCACAGAGGTCCAGTTTAGGTCTGTGACTGCAGTATAATTATTAAAAGCACCTCCTTTTACTCTAAAAACTCTTGAATTGTGGTACATTATATTGTTACTTATGAAAAATCAGTAGTGGATGAGCCAGGATCAACGGACCCAAGTCCCTGGAAACAGGTAAGTCTGAGATGATCAGAAGTGGCATCAAAGTACTATTCAAGGCACAGCCAAGAACAAGTTTCTGGATATCTCCAACCTTCAAGTATACTCTCAAGTCAGCCACGCCCTCTGAGAGGATGAGAACGGTTTTTCCTTTGTTCAGAAATGTTAACGCTGATGTTCTGGGGACCTCACTTTCTTCGTTTGTCTGTGAATATCTTTAGATGTTCATATAAATAGACACAATTCAAGGGGGTAGAATCAGGTGATGATCTATTCTCTCCCAGAAGGTGTTGAGGTACTTAGGCAGCTGAGCTATCCAGTGTGACCTTGCACTGTAGTCTCAAACTACAAACTGTAATTTCAACCAAAAATGAATTTAATTGCAATCCCAAAAGATTGATTTATAATATTATTTCAATGTTGATATGCATTGATGGAGTCTAATTAATGGTCCTAATATACTCCCCAAAAGTATCTCTACTCCAAACTACTTCAAAAAATACATGTAATTTGGGAAGTGTTCCTCGTGGCTAAATTCAGCCAAATTTTAAAAAGCATTATCAAGTAAACTGTATCTTTCTAAATAATCTCTAAATATTTTCAAACAACCCAGACATAGTCTCCAAAGTAGTGTCCTGTTCATGGTAATCTTGGCTTCAAAGTCAGAAGTTAATTAGCTATACTGAAAACTCCTATGAAATGGCAGAGCTAAAAGTAATTCATTTTAATTATGAAACGTTCAGAGCATATCCTGGCCGGCAGTCTTCCGAAATGTACATCATGAGTGGCTCCAATATGTGAATCACAAAGTGAGGGGTAAGATTTTTCAAAATGTGTTCTCTCCCACAGACTTGAATTTGCATTTAAAAGCACAAAGATGAATTTCTGAAAGAAATGGTCACAACATCAGTAAGGAGAGGCAAACCAAAAGAAGCATCAGCTCTTAACTGCCAAAAAGCTCTTTTGACGTATTCCTTGCTAAGGCACACATAAAGAAGCTGGGATGAGTTGACCATGGGGCAATCGATACAGTCAACAGAATAAAATTTGTATTTGATTTGAGACTAAAATGATTACAGATAGAATACTGAAAAATAAAAACTCTGAGAAGTACCTGTGCTTTCTTACTCTGTAGAGATATTCACTTTCCTTGACTCTCCATCACTACACAGTAGACCCTGTTCCATCAACTTAATAACACACTCTAGGAGAAAAATGTGTGTATTTTTGTTCCTGGCAGACTAATTTTTTTAACCAGGCAACATTAGCATCCATATCACATGGTAATGGATCATTCTTTTCTTTTGTCATAAAAAGTTTCTTACTTTTAGAGATAAAATTATCTTAAGAGACTTAGTATTGCAGTGGCACATTGCCTTTCAAAATTCCTGCTTGTTGGTGTCTTTGAGGTATTTAGCAGCTTTAGTATTAAGAGCATAATTGTGAAACACTTCAAAACACAGCAGATTCCCTATGGTTAAAAGTATACCTTCATTTTTTGTCTTTTTTGAATCATATTTTGCTGAAAATTTATACAGTTCCTCCTGAAAGTCAGACATTCATTCTTACAAATAAGTAGTCACTGGCTGAGGGAGAGAAATAGGAATTAATTATAACAACCATTTCAAGCTTCCACTATGAGAGTTTTGGCAATTTCTGCTATCTTTGAATGTATTGCCTTGGTATGACAGGCTGTGTGTGTGTGTGTGTGTGTGTGTGTGTGTGTGTGTTTGTCCAAAATAGCTGCATTATTAAAATTGTAGTTGCCAAGTTATGTTTTTAAAATAATTTAAGCAATGAAGTACAGATCCAAAACTAAGTTAAATCTAAAACACTACTACTACTTTTATTTCTATTGTAAATAACTCAATAGATATACTTTTTTTTTTTTGAGTTGGAGTCTCACTCTGTCACCCAGACTGGAGTGCAGTGGCCGCTCCCGGCCACCGCAGCCTCGACCTGCTGGGCTCCGGCAATCCTTCCGCCTCAGCCTTCCGAGTAGCTGGAAGTACAGACGCGCGCTACCGCGCCCGGCTAATTTTTTTGGTTTATTATAAAGATGAGGT
>CAUYQG010049078.1:0-15490 GCA_963574415.1 Tarsius wallacei | reverse complement strand
AAAATGCATTATTTTTTCAAATTAGGCAGATCTACATGTACTGATATGGAAAGACAGTATTTGCTATGTGTCACTAAACAAAACAAGCTTAAAAACAACATGAATATTTTATTTTAAAATTATCTTAATAAATACTATCATGTATACAAGAAAAAAAAAAAAAAAAAAAAAAATAATTGAAGATTTTGTGAGCAATGCCCAGATGTTGCCATAGTCTTATCTTTTGTTTTAGAGTGAAATCATTATGTTAAAAAAAGAGTAAAACTACACAATAAATGTGCTGGGCTTTTAGAAAGTTTGATTTTTTGAGACAGCTGTTGGTAATAAGCCTTGCTGATAGTGAGAAGGTGGAATAGGAGAGAGGAACAAATGGGGGGGAGGATATTGTTACCTATTGCAGAAGCTATAATCCCTGATCACCCAAGAGATGTGCATAATTTCTTCCTGTCACCTTCTCTCATTCTAGCAATCAATAGCTGTTACAAAAGGGAAGCTACCATGGAAGAAAATTCAATGAAGATATTAGTTAGGCATTTGTTCACACTCACTGTACTCAACATTTTGCAGGTTCTTACTCATTTAATCCTCATAACAACACTATGTGGTAGATTAAAAAATTCCATTTTACAGTTGCAGTGGCTGAGACTCCAAGAGGATGAGGGATGCATGCAAGGTCTCCTAATGAATAAGTGGCAGAGCCAGTATCTGAACCCAGAAGTATCTTGATTCAAAGGCCATTCTCCCTCCAAAAAATGCATCATATTGTTTTGTTTTTTTGTGTTATCTCAGGAGATGCTCTTATGAAATATGATTGTTAATCTATGCCTCCCAAGTTGACATCACATATCCCAAATTTGAGCAGCAAGAAAAGAAGCAAATTAAAGAAATGTATACCAACAGAACACATTCCTCTCCAATTTCTTTCATACAAGTTTAACTTTCACATACTGTAAAGTCAGCTATCACAAAATTAGGCAACTACAAATGTAAATGGCATTTTGTTCCTTTTCTTGTCCAATTGTAAGAGTTGATCTCACCTAAGATTAAAACATATTTTGGTACATCACCTCTCACAGGAACATAAAAGGTTAAACTGATAAATTTACCACTGTGTATTCTTTATGACTGAGTTGTCAATTGCTTCCTTCAGGCAATGAACCAATGTTTATTAGGAAGCTACAATGGGCAGAGTGCTTTTGCCAGGCTTTGTGGAACGTTTCAAAGGAACTAGCTTTAAATGTGATATCTATCACAAGAGAGTTATGATCTAATGAAAAAGATGGAAAAAATCCATAAAATAGAGAACATGAGAACATATATATAACTATAACTCTATGACATGAGATATGTGTGTGTCACTGTAAAACCATGATGATTATAACAATGATAGATTCATGTCTAGAGACTACAGGAATGGCCAGAATTAAGTGGGAATGCTCTTCATAGACTGAATATGGTAGTCAATTGTGAGAAAGTTTTAAAATAAATTTTATAAAACTGGAAATCAAAGAAGTCTATAGAATTCAAATACTTATTAGACATTTTTATGACTTATTACAAACATTATGATCTTTAGTTTTTCCAAGTTGCGCAGTCTGTGACTAATAAGTGGTATAAACTAGAAAAACTTCAAATCAAACCAATTTAGCATGCAATCTTTGACGTTCTCAATAGAGTTTATAGACTTTATTCTTTTTCAGAATTGCTCAAATTTAAACAGAAAGATAACTTGAAGGCTACTAGATACAAATGAAATAGTTTACAAAATCATCAAAAGAAATTTTTATGATATTATGGTGAAAGTTGTTCATATTAACTAATGAGAACATTTATTATTTTGAATTGAACAGTACAATAAAGCATCATATTGATGTTATGCTTCAGTGAAAAATACATTGAAGCAGCAGCTATTCTCCGAATCTTTTTCAGTTTTGAATATAGCCATGAATAATTATTTATTAAGAATTAATAGTCATATTCAAAATAGTTGATCTATGGTAGTGATGGTATATGATTCACATTAGTCATGGAAGGTAGCTGCTTTGGAATTAGGGTTTTGAATTCTGAAAGTCCTATAGCAGAACTGTAGTTTCCCTTTATTACCAGAAAAACAATCCTTTATACTCCTTGAAGAAAAGTATGATACAATGGCTACAGTGCTAGAGGAAAACAGAAATTATGATTCTATTTTTGGTTTAGAACATGATTGGTTCCTATCTTGAACAAATGTTGCATATAGTAGTCCCTCTTTGTCCTCAGGGGATACATTCCATGATGCTCAGTGGGTGCTAGACACTGTGAATAGTAGTGAACTTGAGTGCAGTCAAGCAGAACACATTTCTGCTTGTGTCTTCCACCCACAATTTAATACCTTTTCCATCTTAACTAAGTGCTTATTGTGCACCATGGTTGTAACTTTTGCAGTTTGAGGTGTGAAGGCCAAACTAGCACAAAATTACTTTTCCTCTTCACAATTTCACAGATAGAACATTCATTCTTCCTGTAGATCTTAGCAACCTCAGCATACATTTTTTTTCCACTTTCTTTATTAAGAGAACTGTCACCTTTTCACCTAAAGGAAGTACTTTACTGCTTCTCTTTGGCGTATACTAATTGCCAACATCACTACTCTTGCACTTTGATGTCATTATGAAGTCAAATAAGGGCCACTTGAGCACAATCACTGTGACACCCTAACAGTTGATCTGATAACCTAGCAGGCTAAGAGACTAATGGGCCAATAGCTTAGACAACATGGATACACTGGGCAAGGAGAGAAAATTCACGTCCCAGGAGAGATGGAGCTGAATAACATGAGCTTTCATCACATTACTCAGAACAGCATACAATTTAAAACTCATAAATTTTTTATTTCTAGAATTTTCCATTTAATAATTTTGGATCATGGTTGACCACAAGTAACTGAGACTGCTGAAAGCAGAACCTCAGATAAGGGGAACTACTGTATCTTGCAGTGTTGATTTTTTTCATTTGTCCTTTTATTCATTCAACAATTTTTTAAAAAAATGAGGGCCTATACAGTGCTAGATACTGTTATAAAGTGATCAAATCAGAACTAGTCTTTGCCTATTTAGAACTTATATAATGGAGGGAAAGTAAATAAATAGAAATAAAAATGAAATTTCAGATTGTGAAAGGTCTTTGAAGGAAAATAACAGTGGGCAAATGGTGAACTAATTTTAGATTAGCTGTTTAGAAAAGTCTCTCTATTGAGTTGGCCAATTTCAAGAGAGGAAAAGGGGAAGACCATGCCAGGTCCAGGAAACAACACTTTTATAAACCCTAGTGAAAGGATGTGGCAAATTTGAGAAACCTAGAGAAAGCTGATATGGTCATAGCTTCATAAATAGAGGAGTGTGGTCATAGGTTGAATGAGGCTTGAGAAGCTAGTTCAATGCAGGGCTTCTGAAACCTTAGACATGTTCTTGAGACTAGACTTTTAATGTAAGGACATGGGAAGCCATTGAGTTTTAATTGAGGAGTTACATGAGCCTTAACACTGTTGTTTGGAGAGTGGATTCAAATGGAGTCAATTGGAAGCAGTGAGAGCAAGGAAGAGAACGGCACTTAATACATTGCCCAGTTGACACATGATGGTGGTGAATTTTATTATAGGGATGACAGTGTAAATGAACAGAGGAAGAAAAACCAAGGCTGTATTATGGAGGCAGAATAAATGAAACTCATTAGTAAATCAAATGTGGGATGAAGGATAAAGAGGTATAAAAGATGACTCCCTACTTTCTGATTTGAGTGTCTGGTGGGCTGAGGTGCCATTACTGAGATGGGCAAGGTGGTACTATTGACAATACCACTCTACTGTGCTGCATTGCGGCTGCATCTGGAAAGGTCTGTACATTTTCTGGGGTCACTTGGTATATAACAGGAGCTATTTATATAAGTTATATTCTGACTTAGCATAATAGAAAAAAACATCAGAGGCATTGCTACCAATACCTATAAAGGTAGTATCAACCTTTTTAAAAATTAGACTATTTTTTAGAGCAGTTTTAGGTTCACAGCAAAATTGAGTGGAAGAGGCAGAGACTTCCCGTATACTCTCCACCCCACAATGCATATTCTTCTATGTATCAACAACCACTACCAGTGTGGTACATATGTCATATGACGTGTGACAATTAAGTTCGTGAACTCACCCTAGAAAAAGTGCTACATACCTCATGGCTGAATATCACTATGGTTAACTTTGAAGTACTCCCCTAGGGAAGCCATGCACTAATGCTAGCACCTCATCTACCCGTCAAAGCAATTTTGGAACTCTTTTTCTGGAATGCCCATCACAGCTGTTGTCATATTACCCTTGATGTCCTGAATGTCATCCAAATGTCTTTCTTTCAATATTTCCTTTATCTTCAGGTAAAGAAAAAAGTCATCAGGGGCCACATCAGGTGAGTAGGGAGAGTATTCCAATGCAGTTATTTGTTTACTGGCTAAAAACTCCCTCACAGACAGTACAGTGTGAGTTGGTACATTGTTGTGATGCAAGAGTTCCTTCAGGACCATTTTTGTACACATCTTTCTCATGCCAAGATTTTCAGTTAAGATTTTTCTGTTTCTCTATCAATGTTTGTTTAGTCTGCTGTGCTTCTCATAGTCGGCCAACAATTTTCACACACAGTTTGACACATTTTTGTAATGTTTTCACCAGTTCTGCCTGTTACTGACCATCCTGACCTCTCTTCATCAGTGACACTTTCTCTCCCCTCAGAAAAACGTTTAATCCATTTGTACACTGCCATTTTCTTCATGGCATTATCCCCATAAACTTGGATTAACATGTACCTGATTTCACTTCCACTCTTGACTAATTTAACAAGAAATTTTGTTGGTTCATTGCTCTAATGCAAGCTCTGACATTCACACGATGGCACACAAAAACATGTAACAACAATAATGAATGAATGCCACTCAGCAAGATACTGTCACATGTGAACACAAACACAGCTGTGAGACACAGACATTCCAAGGTTATGAAACCTTACTGAGGTTTTGTACAGTGCTGTCAATATTAGCACATGGTGACAAATTTGCAAACTTAATTGTCATTTCTTACAATTGAAGAACTTGCATGAGGCATCCCCTCACCCAAAGGCCATAGTTCACATGTGGGTTCATTCTTGGTGTTAACATTCAATGTTTTGAACAAATTCATATTGACATATACCTGCCATTATAGTATCATACATAATAGTTTCGCTGCCCTCAAAATTTTCTGTGCTCTGCCTATTCATCCCTTCCTCTCTGCTAACCCCTGTCAACCACTGACTGATCTTTTTATTGTCTTCATAGTTTTCCCTTTTCCAGAATATCATATAGTTGGAACCATACAGTATGTAGCCTTTTCAGATTGGTTTCTTTTACTTAGTAATATGCACTTAAGTTTCCTTCATGTCTTTTAATGACTTTTAATGACTTGATATCTCATTTCTTTTTAGAATAATATTCCATTGTCTGGACATACTACTGTTTATTTATAAACTCACCCACTGAAGGACACCTCGGTTGCTTCTTTGTTTTGGTAATTATAAATAGAACTGTTGTAAACATGCATGTGCAGGTTTTGGTGTGGGCATAATTTTTCAGTTCCTTTGGGTAAATACCAAGAAATGTGATTACTGGATCATATGATATGAGTCTATTTAGATTTGTTAAAAAACCCACCAAACTGTCTTTCAAAGTGGCTGTAGAGTTTTGCATTCCCATCAGCATTGAGTGAAAGTTCTTGTACCTCTATATCCTTATCAGCATTTGGTATTGTCCATATTTGAATTTTGGCCATCCTAATAGGTATGTAGTAATATCTGACTGTTGCTTCTATTTGCATTTCCCAACATTTAAAAAAATTCAGATAGTGGGTTCATTTTTCTTTTCCACTGGGAAGAAACTCTTGGAAAAGTTTGATTGTTAAACAGTACCTGCCACTAAATTATAAACATTGAATTTGGAGATAACCCTTTAATTTATCTCCAGTAAATTTAGAGATAGCCCTTTAATCTTTCAGCAAACACTGAAGGAATGTGATACCTGAAATGCAATTTTAGACCCAGACAATCCGCTAAAGGACTTAAAATACAAATAAATTGGTCTAAGAATCCCTGTAAGGGACCATCCTCCTCCTTTCCTGAATAAAAATTACTACTGTTAAAGGCATTTTTGTTTGGAAATACTATAGTATTTGAGGTTAATCGCCCTCCCATAAACAAGTTCCTATGGAGATTAGGCAACAGTACAGGTTATTAGAGAGAATTCAGGGACAAATAAAGAGCTGGTTATTTTGAGTCAGAGAGGACTTAGTCCTGTGTCCAATTCTGAAAACATAGTTGTCCTTGCCTTGTGAATCAGTGAGATGTATCTCTCATGTTAGAGAATCTTAGTAAAAACATCCACATGGAGCATTATTTTTGTTACAGGGAGAGATGAAATTGTAACAAATGGCCTTTGGGATAGATGGACCCATGGGGACCTGGCAATTTCCTTTGGTGCCCTGTGGCTATTGGTAAGTAAAGGCCTAGAAGGCAACCTAAATTGGGCAAGTAACATAGCTCAGATGTGCTTAATGTTAACTACAGTCTGACAAATACACTTCAGTGAAATGGAATGAACATCAACAAATGCTCCAGGGACAGCATAGAACTTCAGGGGTTGCAATGAGCTCCTGGAAGCTGAGACAAAATCTGCAAGCTTATAGCAGAAGGGTCTGACGCTCAGATGTAGATCCCTGGAGTCACGTAGAGAAGTGCCCTCTTCATGCAGGTCGGAAGCAGGAGGGATTAGAGTGCAAGAGTCTAGAGTAGGGGTCCCCAGACCGCGGACTGCTACTGGCCCCTGGCCTTTTAGGAACCGGTCTGCACAGCAAGAGGAGAGCAGGGGCAAGCAGAGCTCCCTCTGCTGTCAGAACAGCAGCAGCATTAGATAGGAGTGCGAACCGTATTGCGAACTGCGCATGCGAGGGATCTTGGGCACGCGCTCCTTATGAGAATCTAATGCCTGATGATTCCCCTGCCGCCCCTCTCCCGCGCCCCCTGTCCCCCCAGTCTGTGGAAAAATTGTCTTCCATGAAACCGGTCCTTGATGCCAAGAAGTTTGAGGACTGTTGGTCTAGAGTGTTACGGCAGAGCAGAAGAGAGCCTGGGAACTGAGACTTGAACTCGCTGGGCGTGAGGTGTGAAGAGGACTTAAGCATCCCACAAGGTTTCGTCATTGCTATCAAGAATGTGTCTCAGCTCATAATGAGTTACCTCTTTACTCCCACTAGAATGGCTAGAATAAAAAAGACACATAATAACACGTGTTTTCAAAGAATTTGAGAAATTAGAACCTTCTTCCCTTTGGGAATGCAAAATGGTACAGCCACTTTGGAAAATAGGTTGGTAGTTCCTCAAATGGTTAAACATAGAGTTACCATATGATCCAGTATTTTCCCTCTTAGATATATATGCAAGAATCAAAAATCTATGTCCGCATAAAAACTTGTACACAAATGTTTAGTGCAGCGTTGCTTATGATGGTCCAAAAGTCTATCAACTGAAGAACGGATAAACAAAATATGATATAGCCACATAATGAAACATTATTTAACAATTAAGAGAAATAAAGTTCTTATACATGCTGCAATGTGGATGAACCTTGAAAACATCATGCTGAATGAAAGAAGCCAATCACAAAAAAACTACGTATTGTATGATTCTATTTATATGACATGTCCAGAATAGGCAAATCTATAAGCATAGAAATAGATTAGTGGCTGCCTAGGGCTTGTGGGGTGAGTGTGAGAGGATTAGAAGTGACAGCTATGGAGTTTGGGGTTTCTGTTTGAGGTGATAGAAATGGTTTGAAATTAATTATGCTGAAATTAATTGATTCACAACTGTGACTATATTAAAAGTTATTGAATTGTACATTTAAATGGGTGAATTTTGTGGTATGTGAATGATAACTGCTCCCCCCTCCAAATGAATGTGGCACAGCTAACATTGTATCTTAATACCTTAACCTGACAAGAGTGGACAGGGAAGATTCCTCAAGAAGAAATTGAAGACATATATGTCAGACAAAACCAGCTCCATTTTTACTTCAGTAAAGACAAGGTAGAATTACAGACATTAACTTTGCAGAGTTTTTTTTGTTTTGTTTTGTTTTTTTGAGTTGGAGTCTCACTCTGTCGCCCAGACTGGAGTGCAGTGGCCGCTCCTGGCCACCGCAGCCTCGACTTGCTGGGCTCCGGCGATTTTCTGCCTCAGCCTTCCAATAGCTGGACCTACAGGCGCGTGCTACCACACCCGGCTAATTTTTGAATTATTGTAGAGATGAGGTCTCACCAAGTTGCCTAGGCGGGTCTCGAACTCGCAGGCTCAGGCATTCCACTCACCTCAGCCTCCCAAGGCGCGGGATTACAGGCTGAGCCACCGAGCAGAGTTTTAATGGGTTGATTGATTGATCTGGTGTAAACTCTGAGGCTGACCGGGCTTTGTGGCTCAGCCTGTAATCCCAGTGCTTTGGGAGGGCGAGGTGAGTGGATTGCCTGAGCCTGCGGGTTTGAGACCTGCCTGGGAAACTTGGCGAGACCTCATCTCTACAATACATCAAAAATTAGCCGGGTATGGTAGCACGTGCCTGTAGTTCCAGCTACTTGGAAGGCTGAGGCGGAAGGATCACTGGAGCCCAGCAGGTCAAGACTGCAGTGGCTGGGAGCGGCCACTGCACTCCAGTCTGGGCGACAGAGTGAGACTCCAACTCAAAACAAAAACAAAAACAAAAAACCAAAAAACCTCTGAGGCTACTAGCAGTAAAAATCCTTTTAGAAAAAAACAATTAAAACCCAAAATTGAAATTATGTCAGATGTTTAGAGAGAATACATTAGGAAAAAGTTGGAAATGAAGGATCTATAAAACAACATTCTTGGAGGAAGAGGAAATCAGGCAGAAGAGCAGACCATGGTAGCTGAAAGAGGGACAGTTCTAAAGACTTTAAATTTTTAAATTTAAAAATCAATGTTCTCTGAGCAGTGAGATATCTTTGTCTTAAATCATATACAAAAGATAACTAAAAATGGAATTTAAAAACCTAAGCATAAATAAAAGAAGTTCTAAAAATCTGTTTGTGCATTAAAAGATTAGCAGAGTGAAAAGGCACAGGAGGAAATATTTACAAAACATATAGGTATTTCTCCAATGAAGATATACCAATGATCAATAAGCACATGAAAGATGCCACTAAAGTCAGGGAAATACAAGTCAAAACCACAGTGAGATACCACTTCATATGAGTATGATGGTTATTATTTAAAAAACAAAACAAAAACAGAATAACAAGTACTGACAAGTATGTGGAGAAATTGGAACCCTTGTATATTGCTGGTGGGAATGTAAAATGGTGAAGCTACTATAGAAAATAATATGACAGTTCCTCAAAAACTTAAAAGTACAATTACCATATGATCTAGCTATCCCACTTCCATGAATATACCCCAAGGAATTGAAAGCAGGGACTTGAACAGATTGTTGTATGCCTATGTTTATAACAGCATTATTCACAATAAGCAAAAGGTTGAAGCAATCCATGGGTCGATCGACAGATGAATAGATACCAACAAGTGGCAGACACTACATAGAGTGGAATATTATTTAGCCTTATAATGTGGATGGACCTTGGAGACATTACGGTAAGTGAAATAAGCCAGTCCTGTAAGTGGAATATTGTATTATTCCACTTACAGGAGATACCTAGAGCAGTCAACATCATAGAAACAGAAAGTAGGATGGTGGTTGACAGGAACTGGAGGGAGGAGGGAATGGGGTGCTATTGTTTAATAGGTTCAGAGTTGGAGTTTGGAATGATGAAAACATTCTGAAGGTGAATAGTGGTGATGATGGCACGACAATGTGAATTACTTAATGCTACTGAACTACACACTGAAACAGTTAAGATGGTAAATTTTATGTTCTGTATATTTTGCCACAATAGAAAGCAAAAACAAAACCCAGACAGTGAGCTGAATTTGGCCCATGGATAATAGTTTGTCAACTCCTGATTTAGGTGTACTCTTGATTCATACCAATTCATTAGCAGGGTGCCTGCACAAAATTCAGGTGTTGCCAATGTGATGGCATTAAGAAGAGGGACCTTTAATAGGTGATTAAACCATGAGAGCTCCTCTCACATTAATAGGATTAAGGCTCTGGAGGCATTGCACAGCCAGACAGCATTTGGCTAGCTTGCCCTCCTGCCTTCTGCTTGGAAAGGACAAGAAGGTCCTCATCAGACCAAATCCTGATGCCTTGATCTTGAACTTCCAGCATCCAGAACTTTGAGGAGTAAAAGTTTATTCTTTATAAGTTATGCAGTCTTGGGTGTTTTGTTACAGCAGCACAAACAGACTAAGACAGCTCTTGTGCAAATTAGCTAACCTGAGTTGTTCCTTCTTTTTAGGAATGATGTCTGCCTTTATAAGATTATGGTTAGATTGAATGAGATAATGCAATATTTGCCAAACTCCTGAGGACAAGAATCAGAGTGCTTGCTGAAATGAGTTTGCAGGGTCAGGAGGAGGGAGGGGTCTGGAAAACTAAACAAACACTAGAAAAGCTCAAGAAACACCCCCCAAAATGCATGAAATGTACTTAGCACGTGCTCATGCTTTACAATGCTTCTTTTGTTGTTGTTGTTGTTGTTTACCACAGCCACTTTTACCCATAGTAAGTGATCAGTAAATATATGTGATTTGTTTTTTCCTTAAATTCCTAACTCCACTCCCCCAATTTCCATATTGGAGCCGTTTGCTATTATTCTACCTTTTTTACCTCCTGGAATTTTAGGGTATACTTTGAATTCTCACAAAGGCTAAGGAAGTACATTCTGCAAATTATTGGACAGTGAGTTTAACACCCCAGGAAAGAGACCGTAAGACACAGGTTATTGCTGCAGGTGTCATTTACAAAGAATTACTAAACTTGCCTCCCTGAGTCAAAGGTTGCAAACTGGAAGACCCACTGGGGCCAGGCAGTGGCTCAGTTGGGTAAAAGAGGCCCTGTTGGAATTGTGGAGAACTAAAGAATACCTGACTCTTTGGAAGGGGACAGCTGCCACTTAGCTCTTGCCCTTTTTGCTGTATGCAGCTTTTTTAAGGAAAAACAGAAATCTGAACTTTAAAAAATGTTGTTAACACATTTTGATGATTTTTCATGTCTTACTGGCCTCCAGGGCTTCACCTTGGATCAAGTCCTTTAATGATGGTTATGCTACTGCTTCTCTGAGTCTTAGGGGTAAATGACCAGTGAAAGAGAAGTCCTTGTTTCTGGGAACTAAAGATGTTTAGAAATTCAAATTTTTAGTATTGTGAACACTAACTACCCACCTCCCACTCTAGATTCCCTTGAGGTAGCCCCAGGTGGCCTCACAGTTGAGGCCTTCTCCCCAAGGAATGAAATGTTAGTGAACCCCCAAAGTATGATATGCTTGCATTGACTCCTGCCCATAGACCTGTCTTGGAGAAGCAGATATGAGGCTAGGTTATAGATTAGGGCATCTTTCAGCCAAAAAGTCTGTGACAAACAGAGCAACCTCACCTCCTGACCGAGGCTCCATCTTTCTATAGTGTTGCCACTGCACTCACAGCCACCATCATTAGCCCAGCTCAAAATCCTGTCCACCAGAGCCAGGATTGACCTTCACTGGCCTCTCTCTCTTAGGGCTTCTGCAGAAGCAAGGACTTCTTTTTCACTGGTCATTTATAAGGAATGAGTGACCCCCTTGTTGTGCTGGAAAAGTAAACACAAAATCCATCATTTAAATTCCTAAATTTACTCTAAATAGCTGCTATTTTGTGCTATGAGGACGTTTCTGTAAGCCTCTATCAGAGACTACTCTTTTATAGTTCTAGAAACAACACTGGGCTGAGAGCAAGTGCCAGGCCTGCTATATATTGGGTATGTGGCTTTGGGCAAGTTCCTTAATGTCAGTGAATCTGTTTGTTCATTTGTAAAATAGGGACCATAGTACCTAACACAAAAAATATCCTTAAAGGTCATATCATTTTTTTTTTTTCTTTGCTGAAATGCCTGCTATTGTGCCTAGTGCTCAGCAGGCTGCTCGTGAATATTTATTGAATCAGAATGAAGGATTGCTGCTTTAAAAATAGCAGATAATGTGAATCTAAAGGTAATGAAACAATATCACTTTTAGATTTATTGCTTTTAAGTTGTCATCTTATATAATGCCTTATGAAAGTTCTTAGATATGCCTGCTTTTTCATAAACTTTTTATTCTGAAATAACTGTAGATTCATCCTCAGTTGTAAGAACTAATACAGAGTGATCCATGTACCTAGTAATCCTGAACACCTTTTACCTAGTTTCTCCTATGGCAACATCTTACATAACTATAGTGCAGTACTACTACTGGGAAACTGCCATTGATAGCATCCATCAATTCAGATGCCATCAGCCTTACACGAACTCATTTATTATCTTGTCCTATGCATTTTTTCATATTTGTGGATTTGTGTGACACCACCACCGCCAAGACATAGAGCAGTTCCACCACAAGAGTTCTTCATGCTACTCTTTAATGTCACACCCACTTCCCTCAGCCTCTAGCAACCAATTTCCTATAACTTTGGTGTTTCAAAAGTGTTATATAAGTGGAATCATACGGTATGTAATTTGAGATGGACTGTTTTTCACTCAGCGCAGTTCCCTTGAGTTTCATCCAAGTTGTTACATTTATTAAGAGTTCATTCATTTTCATTGTTGGTTCATTCTTTACTATTTAATCATTCCTTTTTATTGGCTTTCTTGATTTGGAAATACTAGGTATGTTTGTTTTCCTCTTTATTGGTCAAAAGGCATTTGGATTGTTTCCAGCTTTTGGCTATTAGGAATAAAGCTGCTATAAATATTTGTGTGTGTGTGTGTATGTGTGTTTTGTGTGTGAATCCAAGTTTTCATTTAAATTTTATTTTTATTTTGTTAATTCAGTAGTTAGAGGCGCTCAGTATTTTTAGCTAATGAATAAGAAAAATACACAAATTAGTAATGAATATGCTATCTTTGTTAGTAGTACTTCTTTTGGTCAAAATGGGAATAATTTTGACATTTATGTTGTTAGAACACATTTAAATTATATATATATTGACACACAGGACCCTGTATATGGGCTACATAGACATCTAATGTATTAACACCATATATCTAGCCAGCTACTGGTTAAAATGCATGGCCGTATTTACACAGGGGAAAATGTCTATATGCCAATAAAACACATTTGCTTGTAAATGAACTCCCAAGTAACATACTCTTCCAATTTTGACATGCTATAATTTAATGTCTTATTACAAATAAGTACAAATATTTGCACAGTCTTCTCTATACAACCTCTACCCCAATTCAGATTGAGAAGAAGTGTTAAATAAATATAATCTTTGGTACATATCCAGACTGCATCAATTCTTACTCATCTAGTGTCACTAAATGAGAAGCTCTTTGTATGGGTGATACAGCAACTAAACAATTGTTTAATAATATTATCAAATCCATATACAATGTTTATTCTATACCTATCACTGCCCTGATTGACATATATACCTATGCTGCTTATTAATAAAACTAATCTCTGCTAAATGCTAGAGTATATGTACTACAAGTATACTCATCCTATAACTAGAAACAATGAAGCACAGAGAGAGTGATTAAGTAACTTTCCTAAGGACTTACAGCTAATAATTGGTGCAACTGGAATGAACCCAGACAATCTTGTTCCAAAGGCTATCCTTTAACTACGATACTCTTTCCAAGATTAGGATCAGTAAATCTAAATAAGCTAGCACACCAAAATAAGATGCTTTTGTTATATATAATAGGGGTTCTGGATTCTTCACTTGTCCAAATAAAACAAGAGCTTATAACTTTCCCTCAAACTAGATTATTCAAAAAGTATGGTGTAGTGGGGACTTCCAGGTATGGCCTGAGTCCTGCTCATCTTAGAATTAGACACATCGGGAGGTTCACTCAGGGTCTGTGTGGAAGAAGATATGAGAAAACTCTCAAGAGTGAGCATATACTAAGAGACCAGAGAATTAACAGGTAAGCCTGATAATTAGAAGTGAGGGCCAAATTTGAATACAACATGTTCTCTGCTGTTGAGATTTGCTTTTCAGCACAATACTTATAAATTTGTTTATAGGAAACTGAAATAAAAATGAAATAAAATTCACATTTTCACTTAATAAAATAAGAAGCAGTGTCATTGCATTCATGTCAAATTAAAAAGGACAATGCAAAAAAATTGGAGGAGTGAAAAATGTGAGTACAGAGAATATGGAACTTTGGTGTATTTAAGGCACCAACATATTAATAACAATTCTAGCCTTAGCCAAACTCTGGCCCCAGTGCCATGGGAATACTCAAGACCCTTTACAACAGCACCTGGAGAAATTCAGTGTCTGAGTCTCTGACTGTGATGTCTGCAGCCAATGGTTTCCCCAATGGCGGAGGCAGTGCTTTGTGTCATTAGATTATATTGCCCTTGACAAAGAAATCAGCACCATGGACAGCAGATGCTCACCGTGTGCTCAGGCACCTTCCTCACAAGTCTTCATAGTCAGCTCCAGGTTCAACACCAAGTACTCCCAAAGGGGCTGAAAAGTGTGTGTGTGGGGGAGGGATGGGAGGCACCAGGTGGAACCACACTCAGAAAAATTGGAGGAAGAAGAGGAATTTTTAGACCACAGAGATTCTATAAAAAAAGATAGGGGTTATATCTGACTATTATTATTATTATTATTATTATTACTATTATCATTATTATCGAAGTCTCACTCTGTCACCCAGGTGGAGTGCAGTGGAATGCTCATGGCCAGTGCAGCCTCAACCTGCTTGGCTCAGGTGATCCTTCCACCTCAGCCTATCAAGTAATTGGAACTACAGACATGTGCCACTGCCAAGCTAATTTTTTGAAGTATTGTGGCGATGAGGTCTTGCCAAGTTGCCAAGGATGATCTCAAGCCCTTGGGCTCAAGCAATCCTCTCACCTCTGCCTTCCAAGTGTTGGGATTATAGGCATGAGACACAGTGCCTGGCCTGTTTGTTACTATTAATATGATATCATCATCATCATTATCGTTGTCAACATCATTATTGTTATTATTTATTACAAAGATATGGGGTACAATTCAGGATTAGGTATACAAACATTGATTATGCAGGTACCCTTGTTGATGAAAACACATCCTTTCAAGGCAAGATTTTATCACACTTAAACATTTGTCCTTGGAGGGTTGCTTGTTTTACACAAATGAGTTTTCATGGTTGCCTGATTTACAGCTTTTCTTGCTTAGAATTTAAGAGCAAGTGGTCACTTTCAGAAGGAATAAAGTCAAAGTGCATGATGTTTATTGACCAGCAAACAAACAGAGGCTCCTGGGGTTCCCAGATCCATCCTTAGGCCCTAGGA
>CAUYQG010049073.1:0-19517 GCA_963574415.1 Tarsius wallacei | reverse complement strand
CTTGTAGAACCTAGATGTTAAGCCTTTGTCAGATATACAGTTGACAAATATTTTTTCCCATTCTGTGGGCTGTCTCCCTGCTCTCTTGATGGTTTCTTTTGCTTTGCAGAAGCTCATTAGTTTGATGAGGTCCCACTTGTCTATCATATTTCTTAAGGTATGGGTATTTAGGGTTCTGAATAGGAACTGGATACATCAACAGATGTAAAAACAAGAACCACATGATTATATCATTAGATGCTGAAAAAACTTTTGATACAATCCAGCAACCCTTCTTGATAACAACCCTCAAACACCTACGTATAGAAGGAACATACCTCAAAATAGTAAGTGCCATCTATGATAAACCCACAGCTAACATATTGCTAAATGGACAGAAACTGGAAACATTTCTCCTAAAAACTAGAACAAGACAAAGCTGCCCACTCTCATCCCCCAAGAGAAGGAAATCAGAGGTATCCAAATAGGAAAAGAAGAAGTAAAGTTATCCCTCTTTGCTGATGATATGATCCTATACCTCGAAAATCCAAGAGAATCTGTCAAAAACCTGCTTGCATTGATAAAGGACTTTGGCAAAGTCTCAGGGTACAAGATAACTGTGCAAAAGACAGTTGCATTCCTATACACCAACAACAAGCAGGCAGAGACCCAAATTAAAAGCACAATCCCACTAATTCTTTTTAAAGAATTAATAACAGTTCTCCTGATCAAGTTTTCAAACTGTTAATTTTGAAATTTTTCTTTTTCATGAGGAAACAAGATCTTAAGAGCACAAAATGACCAAAATGTTGGTAAATGTTAAGTTCACTTTAAATGAGTCAATAAACTGGCATCTAATTTTAGCTGATCTTAAAGAAACTCTCTTTCACTTTAACAATCTGGTCGTAAATATATCACTCACTACAAACTTTTAACCTAGTCTAAAAATAAGCTTGTTAAAATTTATTTGGATTAGTAATGTGGACATTTGTACTAAGTATTTACAACATTTTATTTAGAATATACATTATATATTTTTTTAAAATGTTTCTGGAAAGAAAGTTATATAGATAATATCTTCTTTGGAACTTAGATGTATAAATACCTTTTTTGGAACTTAGTTTTCATATCTGTTAAATGAAGACTTGAAACTGAGCTATCCCTTTTAGTTTTTGTATTTTATGAGAAAAAATAAACGATTTTTTTTGACAGAGCCAAATAGTCATACATCCATGTAATTTGTTCATTCATTTATTCATCAATTAGATCAAGCCAGTATAGATGTACAGAAAACTCAGTCAAGGGACTCAATATTTTTATATCATGAAATTTTACATTATACTAATGACTACCAATGAGGCCCCTATGGACAAGGACCTGTTTGGCATCAATTTTTACCAAATGCCTCTCATTAGAACTAATAATGTTTCCAACTTTGTGCAAGATTTTTCTTTTCTTCACATAAAGATCAACACTTCTTTAGCAGATTTGTGGGTATAGTTTGCATTTTTTTTAAAAAAGCATCTGACATCAAGTTGTTATGTTGTCTAAATTAAGAATTCATTTATAAAAATGATTTTTCCAGGCTCAGTGGCTCAGCCTGTAATCTCAGCACTTTGGGAGGCTGAGGCGAGTGGATTACCTGAGCCCGTGGGTTCGAGACCAGCCTGGGCAACTTGGTGAGACCTCATCTCTACAATAAATCAAAAAATTAGCTGGGCGTGGTAGTGCATGCCTGTAGTTCTGGCTACTTGAAAGGCTGAGGTGGAAGGATCACCGGAGCCCAGTAGGTCGACGCTGGGATGGCTGTGAGTGTGCCACTGCCCTCCAGCCTGGGCGACGGAGTGAGACTCCAACTCAAAAAAAAAAAAAAAAAAGATTTCCAGTCCTTTAATTACGTTCAATCTATTCATTTGTTTCCTTGAACATTTTGCTAGTTATATTATCACAAAAAATTTTAACCTTTGACCTATAATTTTTTAACTGAACAATTATACTCTTATTTAGGTCAATGTTTTTCCTATTTTTTCTTATAACTAAAGTGATACATTAAAGTGTACTGTTTGGAAAGTAATAAAATGTAACACTTTAAATACTCCTTAACCTCAGTCAAAAGGTTTAACATTTAAGCATATTTCCCTCTAAATTTGTATTCTGCTTTTTAAAAATTATATAATTATCACACTGATTATTTTATTTCATACTTCTATTTTCACTTGAAGCAATATAAGTATGTCACCATGCCATTAAATACTCTTTCAGACATGATGTTAATGACTTCCAATATTATTTTTTAAATCATTTGATAAATAATTATATATTATTTTAAGCAGTATTAGAAAGTTCTTTTCAAATCCTAATTCAACTTAAGTATACTTTAACAAACACGTGGCAAAATACAATTAAAAACATAAAATATACTTTGAAATTTAAGATCAGGGGTCAACAAATGCTTTCTGCAAAGAGTCAAACAATCAATATGTTAGGATTCAAAACCACTCAGGTCTACTGTTGTAGCTTGAAAGCATCCATATTTGTATGCTAATGAATAAGAGTGGTTATGTTCCAATAAAACTTTATTTATAGATACTAAAATTTGAATTTCATATTATTTCATGTGTCAAAAATATTGTTTTTATTTTTTATTTTTTATATCATTTAAAAATGTAAAAGCTATGCTTAGGTTGCACACCATACAAAAACAAGCAATAGTTAAATTTGCCCATGGGTTATATAGAGTTACAGACCTCTATTCTAGAGCCTGGTTCCAGGAACCCTGCCTTCTGGGGTAGAGAAATATCTGTAGACACGTGCATATGTATATATTTTAAAGAAGAGGTAAATAGCTTTTATTAGATGTTAAAGAATTCTTAAACATAAAATACTTCAAAAACACTATTCTAGATAATATACACAAAATCACGTTGCAAGCCACATTCTGGTACTTCATTATATTATTCACTTAGACACCAAGTGATCTAAAAACAATTGATTAATAGAAATTAATATATGTCATTATCATAATTCCACCTGGGAATTTAATAGTCAAAATCCAAAAATCTAACAAACTGTACTTTAAAGAGAAAATAGGTAACAAGTTTAATGTTCAAAAGCATTTAAAATATGAATTGATGATTACAATCAATGTAAATGGAATATTTGTTTCTGATTTTTTGACTGAAATAAGAAATTACAAATAGTGATATTCATTCATTCCTTGTGTTTGTATTAAGTTATTTTTTGAACTACAATAACTAGCATAATCACAGACTAGGTCATGTTGCCTAATTTAACATTCTGGTTAATAAAAATTCACATGTATATGTCTCTTTTTTGACCATCCCACCTCTCTCTATACACATGCACATACAATATAACAAATAGATAAGAATAAAACCACCTTTATTGTAACATAGGTGTAGATTGAAAGTTGCACATAATTGCATTTTTCCTTTTAGCATTCTCAAGCAATTGAGAAATAGATACAGGAATCAAATATAGATCAATTTATTACCAATTTCATTATGGTTAAAGCTAGATTAGAAAACAAGATTTGTGAGAGAGAGCAAGCCTGGCTCTTCCCAGCCAGAATTAAGTTTCTTCCTAGTGTGGGTAGAGAGCTTGGATCCTGCAGAAGTCCTTCATGATCTGGGATCGTTAAAGGGGGCTCAGTCCAGGAAGGGAGCTTAGTTAGGCATGTATGTTGGCAATTCCCAATGCAGTGAGGGAGAGAATATAGAATCTGTGTTAAGAGTGCCCCTCTGCCCAGTTACTTATCAGTTAAGTCACTCCTCTAGTGGATTAGAATGAGTGAGCCTGGGGAGGGACATTTTATCCTTAGTACTTTAAAAAGAAAGAAACTCCTTTAAGTGGCAAGCACAGAAATCTGGGAGAAGGAAAGTTTCCTTCATATGATTTTTAAATCAAAAAAGCATTCTTGATCCCTTTTAAATTTAAGTCATGAGTGAAAATTGTTGAAATGCCAAGGAAGAGAGATTTTTAGTTAACAGAAAATGACGTGGATCTTCCTTTACAATGTAGTCTTCAGTTGGCCAAGAAGAAAACAGTGGGATAAGTACATTCGTAGCAATATGTAGTTGAGCTTTTAAAGCTCTGACATATAAAAAGAATTAGCTTTATACTGTTATCCAAGTATGGACACCATACTGTCCTCTTGTTTTTACTGGTACCCGCGGGCTTGTAATCTACTTTCTCCTCCATGCTATTTCACCACCTCCAGCTGTGTGGACTGTCCTCTGCTTAGACCCTTCCCTTAATTCTTCTTGGAGACTGTCTTTTATTCAACCTTCAAGGTGCAGCTCTAGAAGTAGTTTTGCATGAAGTTTTCTAGAAATTTCCTGAAATTCTCAGAGCACCCTGTGCATACCTCCATTCATTTATACATAATCCCCTCTCCTTTCTTCTCTCACTTCCTTTCATTCATAAATATTTACCGAGTGCTCAGCATAAGCTGGTAATACACTAGACACCAGGGATCTAGTGACAAGTGTAGTACTATCTGCCTTGCCTTTTCTATTGGGTGGAAAGGACAAATAACCACAGACAAAGCATGTGTATGGTCAAGTACTGAGAGCCATGAGAATGTAGATAACAGTCAGGTCCGAATCTGGTAGAAAAGCGATGGAATAAAGAAATGGTTTGGTGTTTTTCTCCCATGCCTCCATGTAAGCTTTTCATAGATAAAGACCTGGTCTTTTCAGTGATAACACTAATAAATAATTGCAAGCTACTGTTTTGACAGTTTAAAATTTGTTAGTGAAGATGTGGAAGGGGAAGCATCTTTACTGCCATGCACCCTGATGGCACAGAACTAAAGTACAGGTTTTCAGAAAGCTGTTTGATACTGTTGGGTTTCAAAATGAGAGAGACAGACTGAGGCAGATGCCAGATTGTGGAAAAGCTTCAGTGCTATGCTACTGATCTTGGATTATGAAGGTCACCATAAGTGGTGTGATTCAAAGACAAGTAATTTAAAGAGCTGGGTTAGCCTCTTTCTTTATAAACCACAAAGGGAGTAGCTGTTTAGCTCTAAAACTTTAAGATTCTATGACCAAACATATGACTTCTGCCTGCATTTACTCAACAAAGGCTCTCTTTTAAGTGCCAAGGACACAACTCTAAACAAGACAAAAAAGGTCTCTGTTCTGTTTGTGTGACACATTAACATGACTTAAGAATTCACACATTAAGTGCTATATAGGATAGCATCTAAAATTACACTAAGTTGTAATCAATATTTATCAACTAATACTGTGAACATTTGGTTCCCAAGGAAACGGTAACAGATTTTCTCTCCTACTTTACACAGAGAATTAGAGTAAAAACTTGAGATCAACATGTTGTGTTTACAATGTTGTAAACATACAACTGCTGTGTGGAGATGGTATTTTGGCTACAATCATTTTCCCTTGATGGATGCTGACAACCAACTTTGCCTAGATTCCTGAGACTGAGAACAGATTAAAAATTAAATTAAATTAAAGCTGGCTTTAAATATTAAATGCCCCCCATTATCACTAACAAATTTTAAACTGTCAAAACAGCAGCTTGTGATTATTGATTAGTGTTGTCACCAAAGTACAGAATACAGTTCTGCCCTGTACCTTTTTAAATCACATACTGATAGGAAGTAGATTACTCTGCTTTAGGCATAAATATTGGAAAAACTGGAAACATCAACTTTCACACCCCTAACCCAAACACTCCCCCCCGCGCACACACACATACACCCTCACACAGTACACATTTTAGAAAATACATACATAGAAACGCACACCACACCATGCATATACACACATAACTGCTTTCTCTCTTTCTCTCTCCCTCACTCACTCCCTCCCTCCCCTCCCTCCCTCCCTCCCTCCCTCTCTCTCTCTCTCTCTCTCTCTCTCTCTCTCTAGTAAGGATCTAGAAAATAAGCCAAGTGTGATTTGGGGCTTTTCCTTCCAACCTCCATAGCAATCCAGTGATAACTATAATTAAAAAAAAAAAAAATAGAAACTTCATCACCCTGAATGTTGGAGGAGATTCTTCCTTTTGAAGATAACTTTCATTTTGCACAGCTAGAAGCAACTGGGCTTTAAGCATAGAGGGATCTCTCTGTTTATGCATAGGAGGTTGTTAGCTGGTCAGCAATTAAACCCAGAGGGACAGATGCAAATAAGGAGAGGGTTTTCCTCTTTTTCTATCTTCAAACAATTACAGCCTAGCCAAAGCTGCCATTTCGAACAAGCTTTTTATCCATTTTCATAAGGAAAAACAAAACAAAATAAATGGTTTCTATTTGGAGCCTGGAAACTCAAATTCTGGTTGAAGTTAGTTTTTATTTTTTACTAACTACTTTATCAGCTTTTTTTTTCTTTTAAAGAAAGTCAATTTGCCTCTCATGACTAGGTTTTTCTCCTTTGTTAGATGAGAATAACAAACCAAACTAGAGAATTGCAAAAATCCTTCCCAGCTCCTAGATTTAGTGGTTCTGTGCAAATGGGCTTAGATCCGAAGCATGCTTTTATAAGGAAGAAAAAAATAACACAGCCTGTGCAACTTGGCAGATCTCTTCTCTGCAATAAATCAAAAACTTAACTGGGCATGGTAGTTCGCACCTGCAGTTCTGGCTACCTAGAAGGCTGAGTCAGAAGGATCGCTGGAGTCCAGCAGGTTGATACTGGGGTGGCTGTGAGTGTGCCACTGCACTCCAGCCTGGGCGACGGAGTGAGACACGAACTCAAAAAATAATATAAAATAAAAGGACTGCAGCACTAAAAGGTTTGACTCCAAAATTTCACACCTTATAGGGGAGGGGTGTTTTTTTTTCTGAGTTTATCAACAATTCTCTCTGCTATTCCTCCTTCTCCTCTCCTCTCTCCTTACTTCTCCTCTTCCTCTTCCTTGTTCCAATGACTGAGATTTAATTTTTAGTAAATTGGGCAACCTTTTTCAGGTCCCCTCCTGCTGTGGGAGCTTTTCTATCTTCTTCTTCTTCTTCTTCTTCTTTTTTTTTTTTTTGAGTTGTAGTTTCACTCTGTCGCCCAGGCTGGAGTGCAGTGGCATGCTCACGGCCACCACAGCCCAGACCTGCTGGGCTCAGGCGATCCTTCCACCTCAGCCTTCCAAGTAGCTGGAACTACAGGTGTGTACTACCACACCCAGCTAGTTTTTAAAATTTATTTATTGTAGAGACGAGGTCTCGCCAAGTTGCCAGGGCTGGTCTCAAACCCTCGGGCTCAGGCAATCCACTCGCCTTGGCTTCCCAAAGCGCTGGGATTACAGGTTGAGCCATCGAGCCCAGGCTTCTGTCTTCTTAATAAATCCTATTTAAAAAAAAATTTTTTTTTTTACTAAATGACTACAGAAAACACTAGTTGGTTGTATAACTAATTTGCTACCAAATAGAAGCTAATTATTTCTTTTTTCTTGAGGAAACAAGATCTTAAAGAGCAAAATGAGAAACAAATAGCACAAAATGACCAAAATGTTAATAAATGTTAAGTCACTTTAAATGAGTCGATAAACTGGCATCTAATTTTAGCTGATCTTAAAGAAACTCTCTTTCACTTCTTTAACAATCTTTTAATCAAGTCTAAAAAGAAGTTTGTTAAAATTTATTTGGATTAGTAATGTGGATATTTGTACTAAGTATTTACAAAATTTTATTTAGAATATATATATATTTTTTTAATGTTTCTAGAAAAAAAGATATAGAGATAATACCTTCTTTGGAACTTAGTTTTCATATCTGTCAAATGAAGACTTGAAACTGATTTATATCTTCTAGTTTTTATATTTTATGAGAAAAAAAGAGATTCAAGTAAAATAAATTCAGTCTTTTATGTATAAGATTTCATTTAATATTTGAAATAGACAACTCATGCATTTGGTTCCAAATTCCAAAATACAAAAGACTGCATGGCGAAAGTAAACCTTGCTACCTTCCTGTCTCTTCATCGCACTTTTTCTTGTGGTTTCTTCAAGGATGACTCCAGGTATTTTTCAGATAAGTATCATTTTAACTTAAAACAGCAAGCCAGGTTTGGTCTTGATCAATACCAAATGTTATGGTACTGTTAGGATAACAAATTATACATATTATTAAATTTTTAGTCATTTCCATCTGTCATTAATTTATTTTCTGTATACTTTCCTCTTCAGCAATATTTATATTTGTATAACTCACAATAGTTTTTGAGGTTTATTATCTCATTTTCTCTAAAGCACCATCTATGAATATAATTTCCAACATTCTACCTTACAAGACAGGTTATAAGTGTCATGATTTTGCCATATATGTATTTAGATATTTTCAAAATGTCAAATACAATGTTAATAATGTTTTATAAAGTTTTACTGTTACCTATCCAAAAAAATTGTGAACTGGGAATTAATAATTGGGAGGTAGATTTTAAATTTTGTGCATATGACAAGAGGCACATGTGCCTTATGACCAGCTCTTAGTGATAGGCAGCTGGGTTTCACATAAGTGCCTGGCTGGGGCCTCCCCAGGTCTATGAAGGGCCAGGGAGAGTTTCTGTTATCAAAGGTCTAGCTCTCGCCTCTCTAACCCACTGCAGAGTCAATAATTATTGAGTCTGAAAACTGCAGTGATTACTGTTTTTGAAAACAGAATGAAAAGATCTCAAGAGACAGTGGATCCCTACTCCACACCTATACCCAACAGACTTACAAAGAGATAGGATACTTGTATCCTTTGACTTGGCCTACCAGTTGGAGAAAAATAAGCAATATATCTGGACACTTCTCCCTAGACATCACGGAAAGGAATCGCATCACAGAACATTCGAAGACTAGAGGTGCTACAATATGTTTTCTTGGCCTTGTGGCATCGCCACTTTCAATTAAGAAGAACCCCTTTGAAATTACTATCAGTTTTATCCAAGAATTTTTAAAACTCACCCGGTAAGTGTTGCATAGGGGTTAGCACCATTCAGAAATGAGTAAGACATAATGGTTGCTTTCAATGAGCTTACATTTCAGTTATTAGAAATACAACAATGCCCAAAACATTTGTAATACAAGGCAGAACATGAAAAATGTCCAAGAGGAACACAATGAGCTTTCATTAAACATAGAATAACAATACAACTTATAAATGTGACCTTACAAACCTCAGAATTGAAAGAGGTTTAAGCCAGAAGAGGGACAGAACGTGCTGACGTGCCCTTTTTTAGAAGGCCCAGAGATAAGCACTTCTTTTATCATTATGTCTTACAAATGCTAAGGGGGTCGTAACCCAACAGAATCTATGATACACATCACTGCCAGGATAAACTAAAGCCAGTATATTATATGGTTAGACTTGGCGTCATCTCAGGAAATAATTATGTGATGGATTGTGAAATCTTATTTATTACTCTTAGGTGAATAGCTGAAAGCTCTTTCTAATTTGTTTAACTGGAATTGTCATTTAGGTAAATCATATATTTTAAAAAATTGCTTTATAGGTTCTATTAGATAAAGAATATATAGCCCAATCCATCATTTTATATTGGCCACCTTCCAAATAAAGTACACACTTCATTTTATTGGACAGTTTCCAATACTATCCATGCATTGCTTAAATAGAAGCTGTTTATTTCTTACATTTGAAAACATGCTTGTTTTAAAGAAAATCATATAAAATAACTTTTCTATTTTCCTATATTATGGAGAGAATATACTTCTAGTTTTTCAATACTATATAGGATTAGAATGAATCGTCTGATTGTGGTGATTGAAACCCTATACACAGTTCCTCTAAATTCCTGGATCCAGGGTTATTAACTGAAGCTTCTCTCAAGTCACTGTTTAAATTAAGTATAGGTGTCATCCATTTAAGGTGATTTAATTGAGTAGGGATTGATTTTTCTCGTCACTCATTATTGAAGGAGATTAATGTTTATTTTAAAACATCCAGGAAAATAAAATCGTCATTTTGGTTTTATGGTAACTAATTCATAATCCCTTTATAAATCATGTTGAACTCAAAAATGAAAAAAGGGTGCAAAAGGCATTGTTCTTCCTCTCTGATAAGTCAAATTGCTCCAGACCATGGCAAATTTTTCGTGTGATCTTATGCCCACAACTACCCGGCTACGTGGGAGTTATCCAGCCGATAGTGTGTTATAGATGGGGCCAAGGTTACAGATTCAGTCCTTCCTTGTTAGACTGAGTTTCTACAATGGGAGATCATACTTCTTGCTACTTAAGCTTGCGTTTGTCATTAAGTGCAAGGAGAAGCAGGTAGAAACAGTGTTAGTAGGTAAATCAATGGACTTCCCTCCCCACTGCTGGACATGGCTATCAGTGTTCAGAAACTTGAAGTAGTTAGTGGAAGATGATGAAGAAGGGGATCTTTAAATAGGAAAAAAAAAAAAAGATTTCCCCCTCAAAAAAGTCCTGACACAATTAATACTTTTGAGGAATTTGATAGAGTACTTGTTGAATTTCCCAAGGAGCATAGAGAAGAGGAGGGGAATACTTTATAATTTATTTTAGATCTGTAGTGCCCATCTGTAGAGTCCATCTCTAGGAAATAGGATTGATCTGGAGACAAGGAATAACCTGCCCCTACCATGTGCTAAGCTTATACTATGTACTTTAAAATATATTCTCTTTTTTAGTTCAGTTTCTTATCTATTCCAAACCTTGGCACTAATCAGATCCTCAAACAAGCCTTTGAGGGAGTCATAAGGCAACCCAGGGACTGGATTTACTATTCCAGAACATCTTTTATAGGAATAACCGAGCAAGTTTTCAGGGACTAGAAGGGCAGGCTAGACTTATATACTGAAAAGATTGTGGTTTCTTTGGGATCAAAATTGTAGAGGCAAGCCTAATGATTAAAAAGCAGAACATAGGGATCTGGATGGACAAAGTCATAGAAAACCTAATTTCATCTTTAAAGGCAATACTCATGTTGTCTTGAAAATGTTCTTATATCCCAGTTTTAAAAAATCAAGGATGGTATTAAACCTATGTATTTTTAAAGAATCCTACCTTTTTATTTCTAAAGAATAAAATGCTTGATAAATACTTTGATGTTATACTAATGTGTTTTTATGAACTACATTTTACCTCTATTTCATTAATCACTCCATAATTACATGATTCTGAATGTAATTTCTCCAAGAAAATCATGTGAGGCACTTTTTCCTTTGTTAGTATTCACAGAACTAATTGCTCAAATGGAAAGCTCGTGTCAGCTGTTTTGTTTCATGGGAGAGTAGTTCATCAGTTCTCGGGAGAATTTGTGTTCGACCTCTCCACACAAGACATTCAGCTTCCAACAAACTGGGCTTGCAAATATGTCCCCAGAGACTAATAACAAACATTCCAGCACAATTCTATGATGCTTGTTTTAGGTTATTTTTGATTGATGGCCTGAAGTTACGGCTTTAGTTATTTTTAAGATTGTTTGTTGAGCTTTTAAAAAGTAGCATGGGGGTGGGGGGTGGGGAAATAGCCTTCTTATTCAAAATTTGAACTATAGCTCTAATTGCATGTTTTCCATCAAGTCAAGCACACCCACAGCTGACTAACCCATGACTTTTCCATTCTTACATCTCACGTGATCCTTGAGTGGGATTATAGCAGCTAATATAGTTCTCATTTCAGAGTTAAAGAAGGTAGGGGCCACAAAAGTTAAATGGTTTCCCTAACAACGCACAAATTCTATACTGTGCTAAAACAGCCAGGACAAGAATCTGCAGCTTCTGATTTTTAGCCCAATACTCTTTTTAGTACGTGTGTTTTTTATTTCAAGCCAAAATCAAATAAGGAAGTACACACAGATCTGCTCAACCTCAAACTCAGAACCTGGGGGAAAAAAAGAAGCCTATAAGTAGGACCTATTTATTATCTATTCTAATGCCTTTATAGTTTTAAAATACGTGGTTTACACAGACCAATACTACATTTGGAGGATATATTTTTTCTCACTTATCTCACTTAACTCTTCTAACCTTTGCCAGATTCAGTCACACATGACACCAACAACATTTCAGTTTAAATGACAGGTATTAGTGCACAAGGACTGTGCCTCCTGGTAAACACTACGTGGTAGTCTCTGAAGTCATAAGCATAGACCCAGAAAGGTCCATGCAGCTCCCAACAGAAGACTGAAATATTTGAACAAACAGTTTAAAAACTATTTAGTGGAAGTTCATTGGTGCGCCAAGGTTAGAGTAAAATCCTTTAATAATAGCAGGAGATGAACCACCTATTCTGCTGTTTCTTTGATATTCTCCTCACCTGGTATTCAAAAGACACTTGAGATATCTCCAGCCACCCTTACAGTGAAAATGAAAGAACTCTGTCTGCCATGGCAGGTCCTTAAGGTTTTGCCTTCTCTTCCCTAAATTTTATTCTCAGTCCTTTGACATATTTGCCACATGCATACCATATATGATTTAATTCACTCTTCAAGTGAATATATAACATGCAGATTCTTAATTCATTCATATTTGAGTCTCTATCCTTTATGTTATTGATAGAATCCTATTTGCATATGTGTTTGGGTCTCCAAGTTTTTCACAGGAAGCTTCCATTCATTCATTTATTCAGTCCTAAAACATTTACTGAGCTATGCCTGCTGAAATACACTGTTGAAATAAGCAACATTCTTATCTTTGAGGAGCTAACAATGGAGTGAGACACACATAGGACAAAGCGACTGTGAATGAAATGTGGCAAAAGAAAGATAGGTGCAAGTATAAATTAATACAAGCAATAACTCTCTCCTGGGATAAGTAAGAATGCCACAAAGAGAAGGATGTATAATTGGACCTTGATGGATGAGGAGAAACACCGGGTTGAACAAGGTAGACAGGTAACAAGGAGAAAAGCACTAAGGCTAGGAGAAAAGTCATGCACGAAGGCTCAAAGGCGTGAAAGGACACCATGTATCTGAAGAATAGGAAGTCACTGAAGTGGGTAAAGCATAGGTGGAATGTGTGTGGGTTGAAAAGTCTGGGGTTGCCAAAGGGCTGGAAGTGGTGAGAGATGTGGGGATGAGAGGGTAGGAAAGCATCTCTTTGCCAAGTGATTAGACTCTATTTTACAGTCAAGGACAAGCTGTTAGTAGTCTTTTGCCAGAGAAAGATGATCAGATAAGTCTGAGAACGTTTTTTTTTTTTTAGCATTTTGGTGGCTGTTCTGGAGCCCCCCAGGGAAATTAAGCTTATCATTAGAGAACAAAGTCAAGTAATAGAAATGTGCTTGGTTCCACTCAATAGAGAAACAATTCTCTAATAAGATGTTCGGTTCAATGCAGGTCACTATGGACCACCAAAGATGTGAGGAGGACCTCACGTAAGATTTAAAGGAAGCATCTGAGGTGGAATCAACAGGATGTGTTAAACCATAAACATATGTAGGGGGCGCAGGGAAGAAAAAGAATGATTGAAACATTTGCCTTAGAAGACGAGGTGTATTGTCTAACTGGGCATTGCAAGTGATTTCTAAAACCCTTTATAGAGCATAGAGAAATATACCTTGCTCAATGAGGCTTCAAAAATGCCCCTAACTGCCTGTCAGTCAGTTCTCGCCCTTAGAGTAACAATTTAAGTTAAAATCCAAAACAAGAAAATGACCACGGGTAAATCCAGTTAATTAGTTCAAATTAAGATTATTCTCCCCAGTGTCTGTCTCTATAAAAGTTTTGTATAACAATCATACAAATTTCAAAGACTTCAACATTTTGCATTAACATTTCCCAAGAGCCTTTTAATATTCTTTATACCATTTAGATTTAAATTCATCCAAGTTCTTCCCTAAAGAAAAGCAGAAGCAAATCTACTTTACAGGATCAATGAAAGACCAGAATGGGCAATTGGAATAACTGTGCAGCACTCCCAAATAAGCATAGATATATTTACACAGGAAAAGCTACTTTGAATAACCAGATGAAAACTAAGCCAGAAAGCCCAGCAGACTTTCAATTAAAGAACAGCATACTTTTACATATGTGAAGAAGTAAAGATTATGAGGTTATTTTCATCTATTTAGTAAAATGTACAGATCATGTATTAGAGATAAAGGTAATCTTAAATACCACCAACTGTATATCCTCTATTTTAAGACACATAATCAACACGATTATTTTATATAGTATTACCTATCTCTATGGGGAACAAAAAGCTGTAATCAAATCAATGCAGGAACTTATTATAATTGGTGTTTAGAATAAGAATATCTGGTAATTCAACTCCCTCAAACTATAGCACAAAGAAATAAAATTTCTGAAAAATACAACAACATTATTGGAGCCATTGTTGAAAACCAGAGGGCCAAAAGTATATCCAAGTACAATTTCAACTTCACATAAGAAAGGTAAAACCCTCTTGCTCTAAAAATGTCTAAAGTACAATGAGAAAGTAATAAGACACATATGGGCAGTCCTTGATTTGAATGATGCTGTGTTAACTAAAACTTGTTACCACAAGTTAACATGGAACCATGCCCTTGCTTTGCACAGTTCCGTGGTAGCTGAATATTGAGACAGAGAAGAGAAAGGAGGAGTAGGAAAGAGGGGAGAAGACGGGGGAAGAAAGGTGAGAACTTTACTGTCTCCCTTTCCCCTCTCTTGCATCTACAGAGTTCTTCCTCGGCAGTTCATTCTTTTATTCAGTCCACAAGCATCCCCACGTCTTCCCTGTTAGCACAACTTCCACCACCTCCATCAGCATATAAAACCCTTTCCTGGATATTGCTATGTTCATCTGAATTACTGCCTTTGTTGGCATGCATAATAAAAGAATGATGCAATAAATACAACTTCTATTTATCCACCATCCACTCACTCTTAAAAACCTTTTTTAAAATAAAAGATTACACATACAAGGGGACTTAAAGAAATCCATGGAAAATACATATTATAAAAAAATGTGCCTGAGTTTTCAACATTTTTACATCAAAATAAACCTTACTAACTTGTTCTAAAATGTTTGAAAAGGGTCTAGTTTGAAACACTAAGGAGGATAAAACATCGGTTTGAAAAGAGACCCTAACAGAGCAACATCAATTCTGCTAAAATTGAAACAAGAGCAAACATCAAATTTATGGTGAGACTTGGGTGGAAGAATGGTGAAATCATTGATGCTTTGTGAAAAATGTATGAGGAAATATCCCCCAAAGAAATCAGTTTACAAGTGGATAACTTGTTTTAAGAAGGGATGAGATGATAGTGAAAATGAAGCCCTCAGTGGCAGACCATCCACACTGGTTTGGAAGGAAAAAAATTAATCTTGTTCATGTCCTAATTGAAGAGGGTTGACAATTAACAGCAGAAAACAATAGCCAATACCATAGACTTCTCAATTGGTTCAGCCCATACAATTATGACTAAAAGATTAAAGTTGAGAAAACTCTCCACTCAATGGATGCCAAAACTGTTGCATTCAGATTAGCTACAGACAAGATCAGAGCTTTGAATAGATATTTTACATAAGTGAATAGATATTTTACATAACAGGAAATGAAATGGGCTTTACCAGTAGGATCCTAAAGACAAAGCAAAATCAAAGGAATGACGACCAAGAGTTGAAAGAGGTCCAGGCAAAGTAAAAGCAGACAGGTCTAGAGCAAAATCATATCAACAGGTTTTTGGAATGCTCAAGACATCTTTCTTGTTGAATTTCTGGAGGGCCAAAGACTGTTAACATCTGCTTAACGGAAGGGTGTTTAGAGAAAGTTAACCAAAGCTTTTGGGGAAAAAACGCCGGGAAATCTTTACTGGAGAGTTATTCTGCCCCACAACAAGGTGCCTGCTCATTCCTCTCATTAAACAAGGGCAATTTTGTGAGTGTTTCTGTGGAAAATCATTATGCATCCACCTTACAATTCTGACCTGATTCCTTTTAACTTCTCTTTGTCTTAAAAATATTTAAAGGACATGCATCTTTCTTCAGTTAATTATGTAAAAAATACTGCACTGACTTGGTTAAACTCCCAGGACCCACATTTGTTTAGGGATGGACTAAATGGCTGTTATCATCACTTACCAAAGTATATTAAGCTTGATGGAGCTCATGTTGAGAAATAAAGTTAATATTTTTGTATTGTTATTTTGTAACTCCATTTTTCTCTGAACTTTTTGAAGCCCTTTCCTATAGAAAATAATTTTTATAATGTATATACAAAGTATAAGGAATAGCAAATTGGCTTAAGAAACCAAATACCCCCTATATATTTGAAACCCTCTGTGCAGCTTCCCAATCCTTTTTCTAACTCTAGAAGTTAAATAATCTTAAACTGCATCCTGAAGTTTGTGTTAATCATTACTACATTTTTAAAAATAGCTTTAACAGCACATATTTATAATTTCTAACCATCAATTTTGGTTGTCTGAACATTATATAAATATTCCGGTGTATTTACTCTTTGAAACTTGTTTGTTTACTCAATATTATAAAGTTCTTCTGCACTGAAGAGAGTACCTACAAGTCGTCTGTTTTTATTGCCACATGACAATACGTTGTAAGGCCATACATTTATTTATCCATTTTCCCTTTGATGAACATTCAGGCTTTTTGTTATAGCTAGATAAACTATATTGCTGTGAGCATTCTTGTACATGTTTTTCTCAAATTTACACGCTTAGGAGTGAAATTGCTGAGTCACATGAAAGGTACATGCTCAACTTTAAAATATAATGAAAAATAGTTTTTCAGAGTGACTTTATCCATCCATCTTGCATTCTCATTTTCAATGGGTGAGAGTTCCTATTGCCTCTTTAGCCTTGCCAATATTTGATATTGTCAGTCTTGTTAATCTTTTCTTATTTAGTAGGTGCAAATGTATTTCATTATGGTTTGCTGATCAGATCAATGTAAATTTCATGAATTAAGAGTAGATTGTGCTTTCTTTAAAATCCATATTTTCCACTTACAGAAGAAAAATATTTGCTCACATATTTTGCCTATTTTTCCATTTGCTTATTTTAATTATCTTATTTATTCATAGAAATGTATACATTTTGTATTCTAATCCTTTGTCAGTTTCATGTGGCAAATGTCAACTGTTATATTATGCCATGTCGTTTCACTCTTTAAATAGTGTCTTGAAATCAGCAATTTTTTAATTTATAGTTTGTGTCTCTCATGATTTAAAAAAATTTCTAACCTAAGATTTACTCCTTTAAGATTTGCCTTTCATATTGCTGACAGAATTGTTTTGAATATAGTATAAGGTATGTATTTATTTCATCTTTTTGCTTCATGTGTAACCAGTTATTTCTGTACCATTTCTGGAATAACTAATTTTTTCTCCCACTAAACAGAAATCTCATTTTTGATATATTTGTTTACAACAAATTGTTCTACTATCATAAAGTTTTTAGACGTGTTTTGCTGCATATATGACAAGTACAATTTCTATTGCGTTTGAATGTTGTACTTTTTAACATTGCATTTCTGATGTAGAGAAATTCTGTTGAACTTTATATATTGATTTTGTATCAAGGAACCTGTTTAATTCTCTTTCAGCGATTGTTAATGAGGTTGAGGACATTTTCAAGTTTATTAGTCAGTGGGTTATCCTCTTCTGTGCATACATTCAAGTCTTTTGCACTTTTATTGGGTTGAGCTCTTTGTTGATTAATGAGTAGCAATACCTTCTGAAACTCTATGGTTCTCATTTTCCCTCTTATTTGACAAACAGAGGCTCTTAGGTTTAATTTGGTCTAATGTATTAAATCTCTTCTATGTGGTCAGTACTTTTCTGCCTTGTTAAAAAAAATCTTTCAGGGTACCAGTTGATAAAAAACATTCTCCCATATTTCCAAAGGGTAATTGTTTCATCCTAACCTTGAGACCTATATTCCACTTAAAATAATTTTATATGATGTGAAGTAGTAATCTAAATCTAAGTTATTTTACATATGAAAATAATTACAAATGATTCAAGACTATTTACTGAAAAGACGATCCTTGTTCTTCATCATTTATCACTGTCCCTTTAGGTCATGTGTCCATATATTTGTGGATTTGTTTCTGAGCTCTCTATTCTGTGCTAATGATCTAAGCATTTAATCATGTATTTATACCACAGTATCCACTGCAGTGACTTTATATTGCTGTGATATCTGATTTTAAAAGTCTTCTCATTTTGTTCTTGTTCAAATGTGATTTCACTATTCTTGGCCGTTTGCATCTCTTTATAAATTACAGAATCAGCCTGTGACAAGAAACAACTTGATAGAATTTTGGTTTGCATCTATAGATTAAATGGAGGAGAAATAGCACATTCACAATAATGTCTTCAAATTTATGATCATGGTATATTCTTTCACCAATTTATTTGAGTTGTTTTTATGTTCCTTCAACATTTTATAGTTTTCTATGTAGAGGTCTCATACATTCTTAATAGATTTAGTGGAGGGTATTTGAGGATTTTTAAATAATATCATAAATTAATTTTTTTGAAATTTACTTTGCATTGGGTACAATGTGCACAGGTAAAGGTGGTGGGTACACTTAAGCCTAGACTGCTTTGCCACCATAAAATGCATTTATGTAACCAAAAACTATTTGTACCCCCTAAAACTATTAAAATAAATAAATAAAAATTTTTGTTACTGTTGTATAGGAATACATTTGATTTTGTATATAGACATTTTATCTAGCAACTCTAATAGCTCACTTATAAATTCTAGTAAGTTGTCGCAGAATCTTTTGTATTTTCTCCACAATCAGGTCATCAGTAAATAATGAAGTTGCTTTTTTCTAATTCTTACACTTTTTTTCTCATCTTCTTCACAGTCTATTGCTTCCAGTATAAAGCAAAATAGAAGTGGTCAATGTGAATATTCTTTCCCTACTTATCTCAGAATAAAACCTACCAATATTTACCATTTAAATATGTTTGCTATAGGATTTTTTTAAACCACATTGAAGAACGTCCTTTTGTTCTTAGTTTGCTAAGGGTTTTTAATCACAAATTGAAGCCAGATTTCATCAAATGCCTTTTCTTCAGCTGCTGAGGTAATTACATAGCTTTCTCTTTACTTGGCAAAAGGGGTGAGATATGGTTGTTTTCTTTTGAATTTTAAACTGAACTTTCATTCCTGAAATAAAATCAACTTGATTATGGTATACTAATCTCTTTATATATCTCTGAATTCAGGTAGGGTTTTTGTTTGTTTGTTTTTGGTGGTTTTGTTTTGTTTTGTTGAGTTGGAGTCTCACTCTGTCACCCAGGCTGGAGTGCAGTGGCACGCTGCTCATGGCCACTGCAGCCTCGACCTGCTGCGCTCAGTTAGTCCTTCCACCTCAGTCTTCCAAGTGGTTGGAACTATAGGCATGTGCCACCATGCCCGGCTGATTTTTTGATTAATTGTAGAGATGAAGTCTCACCAAATTGCCCAGGCTGGTCTTGAACCTGTGGGTTCAGTCAATTCTCTCACCTCAGCCCCCCAAAATGCTGGGATTATAGAAATGAGCCACTGTGCCCAGCCCAGGTGGTCTTTTGATATAGGTTCTTATTTGTGTTTGCTATTATTTTAGGTCAGTTTTTTATTTATTGCC